>ML839854.1:0-15004 GCA_009831015.1 Picea engelmannii | reverse complement strand
GCTGAGAGTGGAATGTTTTTCATGGGGGCTACTCCTCTAGGGAGATCGCCAATAGGAAATCCTAATGTAGAGAAAGAGTTTTCATCATTTACCTCTCCTTCAGGACCTGCCTGTTCTTCGTGATGCAATTCTTCATTGTACTCGTCCATGTTTTCCTCTGTCTGCTCCCCTGCTACACTTGCTCTGTCCTCAATGTCTCCTACTAGCTTCTGGACTGTCTCAGGACTCCAAACTTCTTTCCATGTTTCAAAGTTTGCTTGGAATGAAGGCTGGGACTTTTGTTTCCGAAGGTTTGGTCGTTGAGCAGCAGATTCAAACTTTGATATAATCTCGTCAATGTAAGTCTTTCTTCCTCCTTTTCCTTTTCCATTGCCACCTGTAGGGTTAGTGTCCTTGGGGTCTTTCATGCAATCTTTTTATCTGAAAAATCATAAGTGCTTTTGAAATCTATAGCTACCTTCCCCGACAACGGCGCCAAAATGTTGGTCACTATAATTGCTTAATTAATTCAAACAATCAAGTGCTACATAAATTGTCAACCCAGGGAAGTCTGTTTATTTCAAAGATAACCACACACTATATATGCTCAATTCCAAAAGCAACTTAGAGTTGTAGTAAAGGAAACTATATTAATCACACTTGCCTTGAATGAACTGAAGTTTTGTCTTGAATTACAGGAAAGCAACCTACCTATTGCAAATCTTTAAAGATTAATCTAAAGAATCCTGGATTACATTAAAATAACAACTCCAACAGGAGAGAACAACTATTCTGTAACCAGAGAACAGGACCCTATTCCCAAACAGGAACTCCAACACCTTGTTTCTAATTAACACACTTTCATGAAAACATTAATGCATGGAAGGCTAACTCTATCTAGCATAGAACAGGACCCTCTAATTCCTTCCTTTAAGCAGGAACCCTTAGCCCAGTCTCTGATCAACACACTTGTGAAAATAACTGGAAGCTTACTAATTCTACAGAGAACGGGACCTTCTAATCCCTTCCATTAAGCAGGGACCCTTAACCCAGTCTCTGATTAGCACACTTGCGGAAATAACTGAAATCTACAGAGAACAGGATCTTCTAATCCCTTCCATTAAGTAGGGACCCTTAACCTAGTCTCTGATTAGAACACTTGCGGAAATAACTGAAATCTACAGAGAACAGGACCTTCTAATCCCTTCCATTAAGCAGGGACCCTTAACCCAGTCTCTGATTAGCACACTTGCGGAAATAACTGAAATCTACAAAGAACAGGACCTTCTAATCCCTTCCATTAAGCAGGGACCCTTAACCCAGTCTCTGATTAGCACACTTGTGGAAATAACTAAAATCTACAGAGAACATGACCTTCTAATCCCTTCCATTAAGCAGGGACCCTTAACCCAATCTCTGATTAGCACACTTGTGGAAATAACTGAAATCTACAGAGAACGGGACCTTCTAATCCCTTCCATTAAGCAGGGACCCTTAACCTAGTCTCTGATTAGCACACTTGAGGAAATAATTGAAATCTATAGAGAACAGGACCTTCTAATCCCTTCCATTAAGTAGGGACCCTTAACCCAGTCTCTGATTAGCAAACCTCATAAAATCATCACAGAAGATTACTAATGAAAATGATTATGAACTTCGTGAAAATAATTTAACATTCAATAAACTAAAGTTCTTAACAAGATAGAGTTCAGTAGTGTTTCAGCAAAGCAGAATTCATTAAAAGTAGTGTTTCAGCAAAACAAAAGTTAATCAAGGCATAAACAGAAATTACACTAACACACTATAAAACTAACGGGTGAATCTTGTGAAGAAGGTGGACCCTCCCTTCTCACAAGATTCCCCTGAGACGAAAAGGCTAGAGAAGGATGCTCAAAACAGTCTTTTATTCATCTATCAATGGACCATATTACAATCTGGAAAATGAAGTATGTCCCTCTCTCTGAAGCTTTCTTAATACATAAAACTTGGGATCCTCTCGAATGATGATTTCCTCTTATTTAAAGAGGGAACCCCTTCGATACAATTGATCAAAAATTACAATGTATATCTGAGTCCTATTCTTAGTCAGATCGACTTTCTAAACCAGAATAGGATGTCCTAATCTCGCGCAACAAAATGCTATTACAAGTGTTGAATGAGGTGTTGTTGTTACAGCTGGAGTAACAGTTCCTTCTCGTTGCTGCTGATGTTGTTTCAGCATCGCAAATCGCGGGTTGTTTCAGCCACGGGATTTGCACTCTTGTAGAGTTGTTGTTGACCGCTGACTGTGTAACAACTTCCTTTGTGTTTCAGCATCGTTGGTCCTAGGCTGTGTAACAACTTCCTCTGTGTTTCAGCATCTGCGACTTTGGACTGTGTAACAACTCTGTGTTTCAGAATCTGCGACCCTAGACTGTGTAACAGCTTTGTGTTTCAGGATCTGCGACCCTGGACTGTGTAACAGCTCTATTTTTCAGCATCTGTGACCCTGGACTGTGTAACAGCTCTGTGTTTCAGCAACAGGCCTCAAATGCTAATCTGTAGTTTGAACTATTTCAGCGCTTATACATTTCTATTCAATGGTTAAGTATGAGAGTGATGTAAAATATTATGCAAAACAGATTAAACGTATAGTAATGAGAAGGGACGTTGTATACCTTTAGAATGATCAGATAAAGTGATAGTATGAGTTTAAATGTGGGTGATCAAGAGTGTAATAGTGGAAAAAAGGTACATTGTGTGGTCCTAACACACGCCATTTTCTAAATAACATGCCACGTGTCCAATGTTGAATGTTCCACCTGTACCTACCATGCAAGAGCCACGTATCATACGGATTGTATGGACCTACCATGTCATCCTATGAACGTGCCACGTGTCACCACTCCAAGAGTGACACGTGTCACTCCCTGATTGGACCACTTTTATGTCTACGTCAACAGTCTGTATGCCCAGTCGTCGTGTCAATTGTGCCTACCATGTCAGTTGTATGGTCGTATGGCATGTACAGTTAGCTGCCACATGGGACTGTACGGACTGTACAATCATCATTTTTTCCTACTTGTCCAAATGAACAGATCGCCATATATAAAGCATACGACGTTTTTTTGAGCCCATTCAAGTTGTGTTGGGTTCATATTGATGAGGCCTATGCACACATCCGTTTTGAATCCATTCTGATAACTTTGATTTTTAGGCCTTTTTGAGCCCCATCAAGCTCCTAGATCCAAATCTGGATCACACCTCTCCACTAGGGACCTTTTGGTCCCACAAAAGGTTACTAACCAGTCATCAATCTCGGGATAGGCCACCCGACTTGTTCCCTGTCTTTGAACTCTATCCTGTGCACCTGTCTCATCAATATCAACTGTAACACAATCATGATAACTGACAGCATATTGTTAGCTATTTGTACCCTATCACATCTTACTGAAGCCACTATCATCCATGCAGACAACATTATTAATGATAACATCGAAAATATGACTGCAAATGAATTGATATGTTTATAATATTTGCACTACATTAGCTTATCTTGAAGCAAACTGTGATTGATTTTCCATTCTACAATCATCTCATGTTCTTTCTTAAGATCGATTACTTGAATTGAAACAATTATAAGTGTGTTACTTGCTTGAGCCACCTTTCTTAATTGTTCCATAGTTTGAAGAGTTTTATTTGCCTTTAAATGATGAGCATGAACCACATATTCTTGATCTGCTTTGGTTAAATGATATTGATTATTTGCCCTGTAGAAGATTTCTTTACGATTATACAAGTATGAACTGTCTAAGACCATTCCACATTCACTTAGTGGCACCACATCACATGTTACCTTGTCTACAAACTTAGATGAAATAGAAAATTTTAATGTGCACTGCTTGTTTATGTGCATTTGATGATTATTGCTTATCCATTTAAGTGTGTAGGGATTATGAAGCATATGTGTTTTTAATCCCAGTTCCTTAACCAATTTCTTTGAAATTAAGTTATATTGAGATCCACTATCTATCAATGTGTCAACCTTAGTGTGCCTCGTGATGACCCTGATGTGAAACAAGTTACTTATACAATCAAATCCTTCAACAATTTTTCCTGTCATACCAACCAATGAGACTTTAGATTCATCACCTGAATCTGATCCCAAGTCTATGGGTCGTGTTGTCATTGCAACTGTTTTCCTCCCTTTCTTTTCCTTGAACCACTTCAGTCTCTTCTCGGGATGAAATTTCCAACAACGATCCTCATCATGCCCTTCTTTATTACAATGTTTGCAAGAGGGCTTCTCTTCCTTTCTTGCCACTGAATTTTCGTTCTTGCCATTCCACTTCCTCTTGTCCTCTTTCCTTGAAGATGATTCCCCTGATAAAACAACACCTATTTTCCCTGCTTCAATGTATGTCTCTTGAACAAAAACCTCATCAAGATTAGTTGGTCCTAGCATGAATACAATGTTTCAAATATGTGTACATAAACATCCTATACACTTCATAAGAGTTTCTTGGGTATGTAAAGGAATATCTAACATCAATGCCATTTTATGAAATCCATCTGTGTATTCTTGCATTGTTTTTCCTTTTCTTAGTTTTAAAGCTTGTCATTCAATTAACTCTTTCTCTTTACAACCCAAAGGATAGAATTTCTTTCTAAGTGCAGAAATAAAACTTTTCCATTATGGAAATATATTACCCACTTGTTGTGTGCCATTTTCCAACTTTCTTTGCCACCAGATGAGTGTTGTGCCTGCAAGTCTAAGGGATGCCAACTTGATTTGATTTGCCTCATCCTTGATCTGTTGCACACTGCAATAAAACTCCGTCTGTCTAACCTAATTGTCAAGTCTCTCTGCATTAACTTCACCATCATATATGGGTAATTCAAATTTAACATCAATTTTTAGTAAAGGAATTCCATTCTTATGTTTATGAACATGTTTCTTTGCAGTGGATTTAGAACTTGAACTTGAAGAAGAAGGAGAAGAAGGAGGTGAAGATGGAGGTGAAGGAGGAATCTGAGGAGGATCCTCTCCTTCTTCACTTTTTCCCTTTGAATATTCACCAAGAACTGGTCTCTTTCGTTCAAGTAATCCTCATACAAAACCTTCATCATATCCGACATAGAAAAGAAATTTTTTCAAAACTCTTTCTCATCTGAGAAAGTCCCTCTTCCGATGCCACATTGTCTCTTTGAGAAGTTCTCTTTATAAATCCAATCAATGGATTTTATTCAACAAGATCGCCTTCACCACGATGTAGCTTTTCCATGGTTAACATGCAAAACTCAAATCCAAATGTCAACTAGCTCTGATACCACTTGATCTGAAAAGATCTTTTATACGACAATGGTTGAGTTATTATGCATGTGTTTATTAACCATTTAGGAATATGAATGAAAGAGGAAGAAATATGACAACCACATAAACATATACAGATTTGAAAGAAAGAAAGAAGAACAACAAACCATAGAACACCAAAGTGATACAAAGTTCGGCAATCTCGCTTACGTCTCTAGCCTTTGTCTCAGTCGGTGAGGCTTTCTTATTTCTATTAAAAGCTTTAAAATTAAATCACAACAGTGCCAAAAGGTTACAAAACTGATATGGTCTTGTTATACCATATCTATAGAACCCAACAGAAGAAACGACACTGAAATCAGATGACCGGAGCTCCCATAAATGGCCCGCAAAGGTGCACTCCTCAATAGTTTCTCTGCATAAAAATGGCTCTGGCTTGGAAAATATTCAACATAAACCTGCTCTAAAATTCCTCCCATGGCCTCAAGAAAGCCCAATTTATATAGATCTGAAGTTGGTAACCATCTCCCAACTTCCCCCCAAGATCTGGCCTCAAAAAGAGCCCAATATCCCCCCAAAAAGGCCAAAAATCTCCAAAACTACTCAAAAAATCATTTAAAAATCACTATAATAAAGTAAAAACCCACTTTAGCAGTAATATAGGGCACAACCCCCTTTTAGCTGGCCCCTAGTCGTATGGGTCCGTCCCATGTGTCCTTGCGCTAGAACTAGTTTGTTAGCTCCCTCTGAATTTGGGTGTTGATCTCGTGGCAAGGCCATATGGCCCAATGCTTATCACCCACGTGCCATACCTTATATAAGCTCCCGACAGTTAAGCCCTGGGTTATGCCCCTTGGTCGGCAGGCTAGCCTGGTCAATTGGGGCTAACCGCAAACTCTGCACCAACTACCAAGGGACCGAGTCACATGGGATTCCACCAGATCGAGGGTTGGAACCATGGTTATATTCAGGCGCAAAGTACAAGGGAGTTGATCAATGGGCATATGGATAAGCTTTGCGACCGGGGGTTGGGGCTAGGCCCCAGCCCTATTCTCCTCTGCTTGGAACCTTAATCAAATTCAAATATTTATTATGTGCAATGGTTAACAAGGAACAAATGTGGGAGGGTTGGCTAGCCCAACCTTGACAAACCCTAGCCCTGTGGTAGGTTGCGCGTTCAAAACTCATGAACTCCAATAATTTTGCAACCAATTAACAAACCAATCTATGGGTGCCACATGGCATCCCATGTATGGGCCACGTGTCACCACACCATTTTTCGAATAACATGCCATGTGTCAAACACTAAATGGTCCACCTGTACCTGCCACACAAGCGCCACATTTCGTACGGATTGTACAAATGTGCCACATCATCTGTATGAACATGCCACATGTCACCATTGTAAGGTTGACATGTGTCACTCCCTGATTGGCCCACTTTTCTATCCACATCAGCAGTTTGTACGCCTAGTCGCCCTACCAACTGTGCCTACCACATTAGTTGTACGGTTGTATGACCTGTACAGTCAGCTACCATGTGGCACTGTACGGACTGTACAGTCATCATTTTTGCATGTTTGTCCAAATGAACAGATAGCCATATCTTGAGCATACAACATTTTTTTGAGCCTGTTCAAGTTGCATTGGGTTCATATCGACGAGGCCTACGCACAAGTCTGTTTTGAAGCCATTCTGACAACTTTTACTTTTAGGCCTTTATGAGCCCCATCAAGCTCCTAGATCCAAATCTAGATTAGGGACTTATCTAAAGCAATACTCATGATACTAGGATATTGACTACTATGAAAAATTGATATCAATTATTCATTATTTGATTAAAATACAGAAAATTGAATTACACAATAACAATCAAGTAAATCACCATAATAACTTTTTGTGACAACATCCATGACCATATGCACAATAATCACCCATGAAGACACCTAGTTTTTTTTTTACTTGGAATAGAGCATGGGGAAACCCACCGGGCACTTCCCTGGGGAAAACTAGATTTTGTAGAAAGCCGAAGCGTTTTTTGATAGCCTGCTCATTTAAGATCTCAACGTGTCACTTGCGGGAATTGAACCTAGGTGGGGGGGAAACACCCCTCAGTACAAACCACTTGGGATAAACCCAATTCATTTTTTTTTTATGTGGTTCACGACACTGAATATCGGTGTTCGCTACAACCATGAAAAACCCCTTGAAATCTGCAAGAGAACATAGGGACGCCGAGTATTTTAGGAATGCTGGGGGCTCAACACCAAGAGCATCTTATATACCCATTTAAGGGCACAACATGTCACTCACAAGGAATTGAACCTAGGTGGGGAGGGTAACAATCATTCCTCCCAACCACCCAAGTTACATGCAATGGACATGAAGACACATAGTTTATAGTATGAAATGACCTAATAATGGGAGGAAAACCCAATGTTGAAGAGAATATCAACTTATTAGTCTTAATCATATTACAGAGTGTAGATCATGAATGATTGTTGGCACAGGGGAATATCCAGGGTTCAACGCTTCAACAACGCACCAAAAAAACCCTAACTACCGACCCTTTCGACAACACCTACGAAGAAGATGCAGTCTCACCCGAGGTAGAGGCAGTGGGGGTTGCAGGACTCAAGTGTCTACAACCTAGATGGGACACAGGTCTGTGATTAACATTTCAACAGAGCACTTAGCCAATACTATGCATTCAACTATGACCCTAATTACATATCAGTGCAGTAGTAACCAATATTTAAGCACATCTAATCATTTAGCACATAGCATCAAAGTAGATCTAACATTCATTCATATATATAACACTAAGCATCAATGAATCAATCTACCAGGCATCAAGATTAAGCACATAAATACATAAAAACCATGAATAACACTGCACAAAGTACAATAACACAAGATATACATGGTTCACCCCAGTGTGGGGCTACATCCACCAACTCTTCTCTTCTTTATTAGTCTATTTCAATCTTCTTACATGCACCAGGCCACAGATCCTAATTCTGCAAAGGACAAGAGTTCTGCGCACACCTGCCCAGATCCTCCTTCCCTGAATTAGATCAAGGCACCAAGCATTGCACCGTCTGCGCACAAAGCACTTACAAAACACTTGCACTTAGCTCTGCAAGTCTTAACTCATTCGTGCACAAAGCCAACTAGTCAAGCACTAAGCCGATCAATGGCTAGTAACCCTCTAACACTTTCACTTATATCACCTAGATACTTATTTATACATTACAAAAATGGGCCTAAGCATGGGTAAACCCATGGGACAACATCCCATATCCATTACATAAACCCTAAAAGCCCCAAAATCCAACAAAATGGGCTAGATCTTGCGATCTCCGCTTCGCCTGAGCGCTCCATCTTCGACCAGCCTGTCAAAGTCCCAAAAATGGTCAAGCATGACCAAGGTTCTCTCAAAACTTGGTTGAGGGCCAACAATCCCTCAACACTCACATGTGACTCATCTCGAGTCACTCTGATCTGGGCAACACTACTTCAAAGGCCTTGAGCTTAGCTCGACTTGCCTCGACTCCCTACTTCGCTAGAGCCTCCTGCTCGACAAACTCTTGAATGACTTTCTTGGTGATAGGCCCTTTAAGGTGTTGTTCCATTGTTGCAACCACCTATTCCAACTGTGATCCTTGTCCCTCAAGCTCTTCAAAAAGTGTCCAGGCTTCATCCTACACTAACTGGAGTCTCTGTGTCACCTCCATCACTCTACTCTGTATGACAGTGACCTACTATTGAACTGCGCGCTACTCCTACGACCTCTTCATATTCTCCACTACTATAAGAAGTTTCAGTTGTGCTTGTACCATCGATGCTTTTTGCTTTGCCTCATGGAGCTATGCCTCTCATCTCCTCAGAGCCAGGTCTTCTGCAAGTCTCTCATAGGTCTGCGCACTTTGGTCACTGAGTTGCTTGCATTCTGAGGCCAATGCCCTGATTCTTTCGACTGCGCTCCTGACAGTTTCTTCCCTTTGATCTCATACTTCTTGAGGAGTGATTGACATTGCTTGAAGTTCCATCTCTGCTACTCTTGTTTGAAGCTGCGAAATGGCTTAAATGAGCTTCCCCACTTGGCTCTTTGTTGTCTCTTCTTCTATCTAGCCCAATCCTGACACAGAGCGAAGTGCTCTAGTTACTACCTCTCTAACCATAGTTTTCTTTGCGATAAATTGGTCTTTCTCTTTCTAGATTTTCTCTCTGTTCTCCTTGAACTTTGCTCTAATGTCATCTTTTTCTTGTTGCGCAACCTGAATTTGCTTTAGGGATTCCTCCTTTGCTTGCTTCAAGGTCTTTGGGGCCTATTATTTTTCTTCCTGGACTCGAAGAAGGTGAGCCTTTGTCACATCTGCTATCCTTCACAATTGGGTGGGGTCATCCCCCAATTCTACACCTTATGATGATGACGGCGTAGTAGAAACTGTGTGGCTCGAATAGATAGCTTGTTTTACCCCCTTCAGCTCTGCCTCAATTCTATCATACATCATCTCCTACTTTGCTTCATGTCGCTTCAAGATACCCTCCAAATCATCTTCTACAACTGCGATGATGAGGTCAATATCATCCACTGTGAGCACATTTTGTGACTGAGGCTTGTTGGCTTGGGATTTCTTCCATGATGAAGGTTTCTTCGAAGAAACCTTCATTTTCTTTGATGTATCTTCTTCTGTTAGGGGATCCTTTGTAAGTGTTACTTCACCCTTTTCTTTATTGTCTTCTTCCCCTTCCTCTTCTTGGTTTACTTCGTCGCCTCCTCCTCCTCCAAGTGAGTCAGGCACAGTTTCCTTCGATGCGGTGTCCTTCTCTTCATTGTCTATGTTTTGCACTTCCTCCTTCTTCTTATTTTTCTTAGTGTTTCTTGGTCCATCATACTCTATTTAGGTGACCAAAGGACTTTCGATGATGTCGAGTTCAAAGAGATCTGTATCTTCCACTGGGACCAGAAATTTAGCCGACCATTTCTTGGTTATCTCCTCCATGTCTTCATCAGTCAATTTGTAGTAGGAATGCATCTCCTCCTTGCTTTCATCCCAGTGCGTAATGATGTATATGAAGTGGCGGTCTGCACGAAACTTATCTAGTGGTCTATAAGTATGCAAGGTGTTCAGAGTCATTCAGGGGAATGATTCAATGGCGTGCGTGAGTTGTAGGTAGTAAGCATGGAACACCACATTTGATTGCTATTGGTTCACCATGTCCCTTGTATATCATAATGTGGTGAACCTCGTGGCTAGTGGTTCTAATGGCTCAACTTCATGGAATGTCACTCCCTCTGGAATATATCAAGCAACAAATTCTATTAATATCAACCACCAACTAAAGTGGAACTCATAGCCTTGGTCCTGTGCTTCACAACAGTCCTTCTCCAACTCATTGACGAGGTAGCTCACCCAGTTCATCTGCATCCCTTCAACGCACTTCCCTGCAAGGTTGACTACGAATCCTGTTACTTGTGTAGGGAAATTCTTTCTGACAAGCTTTCTCGCTATCAGCTGACAAGCTAGGCACACTTCGCCATCTTGGATGGAGGCTACCTTGTAGCCTCACTTCCCCTTCTCCACATCATCGTATGCTTCCTTTATTCACTGTGCCAAGGAGTGATCTGATTTCTTTCTTGGGTAGAACAGGTGAGGGTATGTTCCTTGCATGATTAATCCAGTGATCAGGTGGATCAATGTCGGATCGACAATCATGCAGCTATCTAACCAGAGATAGCCTCCACGGTATCACAACAAGAGGAGTTTAACACATGCATTAACCCCCTGATGTCTACCGAAGTGGGGGATTTTCATGATGTTCAAGATCGTCGATCTTGAAATCTCCTTGATCCACGGCTGGGGAATTATCTTAGGCTTCTTCCCAGTCGTCTTCTTCAGGTAGCGATGCAGTGCAAGCATTGCATACTTATTCCTATCATTGAGGTTGAAATCACTTATCTTTAGAGCTGGGATCAATCCCAACTGCGGTCCTATTGCGCGTATCCCCTTCGAAAGGTACGCAGTGATGAGCATGTACTTGAAGTCACGCGGGATGTTGTAACGACTAACCATGACAGCCAGAGGTGGGATGTAGTCAGGCAAGATCGACGAGATCTTCTTTTCATTCGCCAGATCATCATGGTGCTTTCTTCTTTTCTCAGTCGCTGCTAAACTAGATCAACGTGCAGTCAAGGGGGATGCTTGCACTCCTCCCTTCGACGAGGCCTATATTCCTGTGGACATGACCTTCTTAGCCATAAGGTCGATCAATATTTCTTCTACCGAATTCTCTACTGTGCTAAGGTCGCTCGAAATGCACGCTCATAATCAAATAACTTAGGTAGGCGAGCAGACACTTAGGGTAATCGAATGGTTGATGAGGTCTAGACAGTACAATGTGGTATGCGATCAATTCTCTGTGGGCTTGAATATCTCAGTTTTCAAAAGTTGCCCCAATGAGGCATTCGACAGATTAAATAGACAATCACCATAAAGGATTCCTCCAATGGGCAGGAATACCTCAATGCATCAGTTATGGCGCGATCTCAACGGTTCAATGGCGATATTTCCAGCAATAACTATGTTTCTAACCATTCTGGAGTGTCATTGTAATGGTTGGGACACCTCCAATGGTCATATAGCTTCATCATGGCAAAGTGCCTGTCTAGGCTGTTTTTTTATTCCTACGAGGTTCAAGTTATGCAAGCCTGCCTTCTACAAAGTCGTCCCTGGAACTTCCTGTAGTTTTTCTAACTATGCTTTCTTCTTACTGCTCTTTCTTACCTTCTTTCCTGTGATCTGAGTCTCTAGGTCCCTTTTTCCATTCTCATTCTTATTTCCTCTTAGCATAGTAACTTTGCACTATTGAGGGTCTTCCAAAGGGTTCGAATGTAATACCTCTTCGCCTATTACTTCTGGGGTAGGTGCTCTTTTCTCCTGCATGGATAGTGTTTTCAAGCCTTCCCACGTTCTTGCAATTTCGTCAACTAAGTCTATGGCCCTCAGTTGCTTCTACTTCTCCTCTTGTTCTTCTATTAAGCATTCTATTCTCCTAGCCATGAAGTCCCTTAATTATTTCTTTTTCTGTTCTGTAGCTTCTTCCTCTGCTTTCCTCCAGATCTAATCTTTCTTAATCCAAGTCTTTCCTAACAAAAGTGAAAACGGGGCGCTTATCTCCACAAACTTAATGACTTCAAATTATTCTTCGGTGGATGTTCCATTTGAAATCATAGGTACATGAGTAAGTCTTCCACATAGTGTTATCATCTTTCCTTTAAACAATCCTATCCCTCCTAATGAAGGAATCATAACAGGCTTTCCCAAAATTTCCCAAGTGCTTTCTGGCATAATATTCACTTGTGTTTCCTCATCCAGAACACAGTCTATGTTGAAGTATCCTATTCTTGTTTCTATGCACTGCTTTTCTTTTAAGATCCCTGGTAAATTGATGTCTTTGTGATCCTTCAGTGTTTCTCTCATCTGTAATAATATAGTCTCTAATTCTCTCTGATTCTCTATCATGTCCTTAGTTTCTTGACCTTCCTCATGGTTTTCTTGTCTCAGGTTCATCTTTTCAACTTTAGAAATCATTCTAGGGCAATCCAAAATATCATGATCAACGAATTTACAACAAAGGCAAGTAGGTCCTACACCAGGGCATTCCTTAGCAAGATGTCTCGGTCTTTTGCAGTTATAACATAGTGTCAATCCTCTCTTTCTTTTAAACGATTCCCAACCTTTCCTATACTGCGCACTAGGATCACAGTGATAGACCTACAATCTACAAAAATTCTTTCTAGGGTCCTTCATCCACTTGTTAGTCCAAAAATTCTTTCTATGCATAGGAATAACATATCTTTCACTATCTCTATAAAATTTATTCAAATCAAATCTTCTTTCTTCTAGTTGTGCCCTTTTTTTCAGACTAGGACAAAATCTATCAAACATACCTAAATTCATACTCTCGAAGAAAAAATTTCCACTTATCTTACCTTTATCATAGCACAAAGCTGTAATATATTACCTATTTCTTCAGATCGGGCTTCTCTTTTAGCACAAATCTTCACAATTCAGGTAGAATACTACGCATTACAACAATAGATCTACACATAAAGCTTTTTCTTTTCTTCAGTTCCCAGCAATCACAGTTTCAGGTCCCAACAACAGAACCATTTGTTGGCACAGGGGTAGACCCAGGGTTCAACGCTTCAACAACGCAACACCTGCGAAGCAAATGAAGTCTCACCCGAGGTAGAGGCAGGGGGGGTTGCAGGACTCAAGTGTCTACAACCTAGCTGGGACACGGATATATGATTACACACTTCAACAAAGCACTTATCCAATAGTATGCATTCATCTATGACCCTAATTACAGATCAATGCAGTAGTAACCAAAATTTAAGCACATATAATCATTTAGCACATATCATCAGAGAATATCTAACATTCATTCATATATATAGCACTAAGCAACAATGAATCAATCTATCATGCATCAATATTAAGCACATAAATACATAAACACCATGAATAACACTGCACAAATTACAATAACAGAGAATATACTTGGTTCACCCTAGTGTGGGGCTACGTACACCAACTCTTCTCTTCTTTATTAGTCTCTTTCAATCTTCTTACATGCACCAGGACATAGATCCTAATTCCGCAAAGGACAGGAGATCTGCACACACCTAGCCAGATCCTCCTTCCCCAAATTAGATCAAGGCACCAAGCCTTACACCGTCTGCACACAAAGCACTTACAAAACACTTTCACTTAGCTTTGCAAGTCTTAACTCATTCGTGCACAAAGCCAACTAGACAAGCACTAAGCCGATCGATGGCTATTAACCCTCAAAAAATTTCACTTACATCACCTAGCTACATATATATATATTACAAAAAGGGGCCTAAGCATGGGTAAACCAATGGGTTGACATCCCATACCCGTTACATAAACCCTAAAAGCCCAAAAAGCCTGCAAAATGGGATATATCCCACGATCTCTGCTTCTCCCGAGCGCTCCATCTTCGAACAGCCTGTCGAAGTCCCAAAAATGGTCAAGCACGACCAAGGTTCTCTCAAAACTTGGTCGAGGGCCAACAATGATCAATGCAATATTGTGTAACATATTACTTTCCTAGCTATCTTTGTTTATAATTGAGGGTTGATTGATGTATTCAATCTTGATCAAGCACCGGTTTGGTCATATTGTTTGATTAAGTCATCTAGGAGTGATTAAGTACAATGCATTTCCTGATAATCACATATTTAGGGTGTGTTCACACCCAACAACACAAAAATGTGGTGAGTTAATAAGATGCATAGATAAATTGTGGTTGAGGTGGTGTGTCAAACCACCCACATATTTAAATGATGCATTGTCACCATGTATATTTGATTTTGGATTTGGATCAATAATGCATTGAAGGCCAAGCAATAGTCACTTGTAGAGAGTTAAACACATGTTGGTCACAATCAACATTAAATTTCATTTGCACTACTATTCTAGCACATGGAAGGTCAAAAACATCCTAGCAAAAATTAGAAGAACGCTAATGCACACATCAAGATAAGGTTGTGGAAAGTATTTTCCCTTGAAGAAGGCTAAACATTCTACATTTTTAACATTTTAATGTTTGTCATAACTGGAATCCTACTAGGAAATCTTTGCGAAAATTGCAATTTTGGATTAATAAAATTGTTATTTTTAATGCAAAAATGGAT
>ML839853.1:30428-42558 GCA_009831015.1 Picea engelmannii | reverse complement strand
TTACAATTTTTTATGGAAATGTAGAGTAACCAGGTGGTCTTTTGGACCGGCTGAATTTCTGAACTTTTGAATTTTGAACAATAATGTTCAATCTTTGGCGGCTCAGCGGAAATTCACCATAGTGCAACTTTGGTGGATAACAGGTCTGTGGATAGATTTTGGGGTTAAGGGTTAAAGAACTGTGCAAGTTCACGGCATATAAATTTCCCTAAGGGACAAGATTCTTGGGCACCTCTGATGGAACCATGGTTGTGGCCTATTCCTCCTTGAGTGATTAGTCCTTTCGTTGTTTTTGTAACCTCAACCTCGAGTTGAGGGGATGGCCATATTAAGGCTCCCTCAAGCCTTATGGCGGGAGAGTATGATCACTAAGGACCACCTCATGGTAGCGACATTGTTAGAGTATCTCTGAAATGTGACAATGATGGCTTGATCTGTAAACTACTGTGGATATTCCATTGGAATAGTTCATCACAATAGATCTTATATTATACTAAAATATTTTATTATGCCAGTTTATTTTTCCTTAGATCTCAGATTTATAATCACTAGCTTAATTGCTCAAATTAATGAAATATTTGAAATGCAAAAATGAAAGACTAAGTAAAAGAACACACCATCAACATAAATGAACACAAGATGTATCCTGGGAAACCCAATAGGAGAGAAAACCCAGCTAGAATGTAGCCCTATGCTCTGCTCTCTTTTCTTTAGTAATGAAATGCAAGTACAAAGAAAGAGGGGGCACTCACTATGGAGTTTCCTTCGACATTGTGGCCTGAACGACTGCTACAAAATATCATACCTCCTTTGTTGTGCTCTCAAAATTCACCTAGATGTTTTGCTCAACTATGGAACAAGTACAATACAAAAGAATGGAACCCCTTTCTCCTCCCTGCGGCCTGATATTTAGCATAGCCTGATAGTTGTATAAGGTTACGGTTTTGACTTCCTCAACCCTCAATCAATGATCAGGTTTGGACCTTCTAGAATCTTCTTGAAAGTCCACACGTGGTTAGCCCCATATGTGTGAGTAATGGGGGATGATGTGGCATATACTCGTACCATGGTGGTCAACAAGGTAGGTCAACTTGCAGGAGGCATAATTTTTGCATACAAGCTCCGATTGAGGCGTTTTACATATTGTTGGAAAGGTCTTGGAGTGTAAAACACCATCAAGGGTGTGTACAGAAGTTTCGAACACTATAACCCCAAAAAATGTTGTTTAAAGCCTCAAAATGGTTTCGAACCCCAATTTTCCAAATTGGGACCTATGGCTTAGCAAGTTGATTCCTCCAATTTTTTTCACCCAGAAAGTACCAAGATAAATGACAAATTGTATGATGATCCAATCCAGATCATACCTCCCCATTTAGGGAGGCTTTTGGTCCCCAAAAGCTTTATTGAATGAGGTGAGGAAAATTTTCCTCTATCTTCTCCCTGGAGAACCATTTTGCTTTGCGTGGAAGTTATCCTTTCAACCCAATTTACCAATGTCTTGTAGTTCTAGATGAAGGTGTTGCCCTTGTCTTGTAGTTCTGGACTTCTTCTGCAAAACTGTCTTTTGCCAACTCTACCTAAGCATCTGGTGTTAAGTCCTCTATGATGGGTAGGACCTGCTCCACCTCCTGATCCAACATGAAAGGCTCATAGAGTTTCAAATTCTCAACATTCACTATTGAGTAAATGTGCATGTATGGGAGTAGATTGAGTCTGTAGGCGTTATCTCCCACCATCTCCAATACCTCAAAAGGGCCATATCATAGAGCTTTGATCTTCTTACCATGACCCTATAGTCTTTCTTTGTTTCGCTGTAACCAAACTTTGTCTCCCACTTTGAATGTCTTCTCAGCTCTGTGTTGATCATGTCTTGTCTTATACTTTTCCTGTGACTTCTTCAACGCCTCATGTACTTGCAAATGGATCTGTCTAATCTTTTCAACAAATTTCTCCACTCTTAATGCTTCTCCTATGATGTTTTGCCTCACTCCTCCTTGCTGTCCACATGCAACATCCAAGGGCGAAGGCAGCAAGTATTCAAAGCAAGTTTCAAAAGGGAACTTACCAGTAGAAGTGTAGATTACTCTGTTATAAGAGTGCTGAATATAGATCAGATTTTCATCCTAGGTCTTTGGATGCTTCTTATTTTAACTCAAAAACTGCACCAAAGTCCTGTTGACTAATTCTTTCTGCGCATCTGTCTGTGGATGGAATGCTGTAAGCTAAAACACTGACCATACGCTGTTTATGGAAACTGATTTGAATTCTGAACTAACATTCTCCTATGCTGATGTACATGGAAACTTTGGCTCTCATCAACTGCATCATCTTCAACCACCATCAGTGATATTTCATTACAAGTACTTAACAGTGGCTCCATCTAGGACAACTTCTCCTTGCAGGATGTTGAGATCTCTATGTCTTTGTTGATGAATGAAATCTGCAATTTCTTCTTGAAATCTGAAGTTGAACCTGCAATGACTAAAACTTGACACTTGACTCATGACTGAAATTTAACTTTGACCTAGTATAACTTTAGTTAAGAAATCTGATTTCTGAATACATCATGAATATATTAGAATAACACTGTCAATCACTTAACAACTCTGACCATGAATATTGCGTAATAATGACACTTATGACTCAAAACTTGGCTCAAAATCTAAAAAACAGACATGAAATTGACTCAAAATCACACTAACTACACTTGTCTTCAATCATAAACTACTCCAAAAGTGATTGAACTTATTGAAACATTAAGTTAACCTAACCTATTAGAAGACATGATTGATCAATATAATCCAACAATCTACCCAAACAGACATGTAATCGTTTGATTCGGTGAAATTTCCTCTTGTGCTTCTTTGTCCGACAGGATGAGAACATTGCCAAAAATGTTGCTGGTTGCACCCTGAAATAAAGTGGCTGCCTATATACCTTGTTCATGCGTGGAAAACCAAAAACCCAAGAGTATGATGAGTGAACTTTTCAAACATATTCTCCATCCATGTCTGAATAGGATCAGCGTAACACCCTATTCCAAGCAACAATCAGAATCAGAATTAAATGCAGAGCTGAACATAGAAGGAAAAACTATTAGCAAATCATTAAGCTTATCTTGCTGCTCAGCCTCCTCATTGTTTATAACTGCATCCTCTTCCTGAATCAAAGGCCGTGTTTCCAACTATAATGACATTTCAGCGGTAATATTCTCGTGGATACCATCCGAGACATGATTATCCTCATGCGGCGCTTCAGAATTCAGCATCGTACTCAGGTTATGATCTTCTTACATATCAACCAATAAGATATCTGCTTCTTTTCCTTGCTCATCATAAAATCTAATTACCGGCGTCTCTCCCATGTACTCTATGAAAGCTAGCTGGAATGCGTGCCATGTTGCAATCTGCCTGCAGATAAACTCTTGTACCATATCCTCGCAGCACCTTCTAAGGTTTGCACAAACAACTTCATGAAAACATCTTCACGAATAAGATAAAAGAGAGCAGCAAACTTATAGAAAGGGACAAGATGTTTCCTAACTAAAATATCATTTAAACCCTAAAACTTTGGTAGGTACTCATGGTATCTATTTCCATTAGGGAGTGGATTAGGGTACCCAGATATTGCAAAATCAGGCAGGGCATACTTGTCTGATACCCAACTTGGTTCTGCCATTGATCCGAGTGATTTGGGCCCTCAGGATGGAGTCCTCAAGTGAGAAATATGATATTCTGACTTATTGCTCCTCGCCAAAATACATGTATCTAATCTACTGATCTTAGGGAACTAGGCTTTATTCCCCAGCGAAGGCACCAAAACTGCTATCGCCTGTTATTATCCACATCAAAGTCTACCACGGACTTCGCTGGAAGTCCAGATAACTATAACTGGCTAGAGAAAGTGCCAATGTCACCTCACTTCTTGGTCATTGTTTTTCTCGCCTAGGGGCAATCCTTTAGAAATTTGTGATTTTCTTTTAAAACATATCTTGATTAGTGATCAGTGGTCTTATTCATAGTGGGCGATGGAGGGAGACAATCAAACCAGAAGAATGAAGAATATAAGTAGGCTAAGTCATAAGGTTCCCGCCGATTTTGAACCTTGAGGTTTGAAATTCGGTGAACTTCAATAAAAATCTCAAATTCGTTGAAGTTCGGGTCATGGAATTCGCCGCCATTGAACCGGTATAGTATGGCATTGAAGGCCGTAAGCTTTTTTTATTCTGTTTTTTTCCCGTTATTAAAAAACGAAGTGAAAATACCACCCCTCCGATCTAGCTCGGCGTGTGACCACTCGCAAACCACAACACCAAATTCTTTCCGTCCCAGCGGGTTGCTAAGTCTGGCCTGTGCGTTCTTTTCCCTCCCGACGACCTTCTAACTCGCTAAACCGGTATTCGATGTATTCCTTTCCATGTCAACAGCAACGGGCAGACGGTGGTCGGCTTGTGATTGTGCAACTGTGCCGGTAAGTATTCCTTTCCCTCCAGAATTACTTTTTTAATCTAATTGTTTAGATAGTATAGGTCGTGACTCGTAGGGTACGTACTGTATATATTATAAAGATTTTTTATATATTATAGGATTTATTAGATGTTATTTTTACATATATAATATATAAACATATACGATAATGTTAATATGTTATAAAATATTTATATTTTGAAAATATGTATATGTAATAACCTAATGGCCAATTTTATCCCAATGTCATGGAAAAAAAAATTCAAATTCTAATCGAATTTCTTCCTTGCGGAACTCGATCCCGAACCAAACCATATGACTTTGTTTGTAGGGAAAGCCCAATGTCGAATCCTATAAACATGAGAATTCAGATATATAATCTTACGCAATAAAAAGCAATCATAAGAAGGAATTTTTATTCATCAAATACATGTCATGAGTCAAAGGGTAGCCAGGGTTTGTCTTCATCCATTCAAAGCTGCAAATACAGAGTCCAAAAGAATTTCAGAGCATCACCAACGACAGCCAAAGGCCAAAGGGAGATAAAATCCTGCCTTATGAGTCTTACCCAACACAGTACACGGAGACCAAATTCTACAGTGCTAAGAGCTAAAGACTTGATTCAAAGACATGATCTGAACACTGTTGTAAGAAAGAATTCTGAAAGAGAGGAGATGGTGAACACTGGAACAGGAAGCTTGTGAAAGAAGAATTTATGCCTCTTTCCCTCTTTTTGCTTTTGTAATCAAGATCTCCCTCAAATCAGAAAGTTTTGTTCTCACTTTAACATGCTTCGCTTCCTTTCCAAATGCCAAATATACTATGTGTTTTTGTCCCTAGGGAAGCGCTGGTCTATTTGATAAGTTAAGCACAAAAAGCAGAAACCCTTGACCCAATCTTCATGCTGAATTTGCCACAATAAAACAATGCCCTCATCATGTACGAAGAACAACACTTCTATCACAAAGATAGGAGCATATTCTCACCAAAGGCAATAGCACCTTCATCCACTATGAAACATGCCAAATTGAATAAAGACAGCTCCTCACTTATTTGAAAACAACAACCCACTTGCTAAGATTAACACAGAAGATAATGCTATATTTGTACAGAGAAAGTATCCTCTTTACAATTCATCCACATTCTAAACCCGAGCACATGAAAAGCGTCAAACTGGAAGCATGGTTTACTTAAAGAACAGCTCTCCCTCTGCTGGTTATACCTGTTGCAAATGGTGCTTTCCTTACTGTACATAGGAAAGAAGGAAGCATTCCAAGCAAGAGTTCCCTCCTGACAGTGGTCAAACTTCTACATTAATTTAAGTACTCAAGAACAATGCTTTTCTCGTCTTTCAAAATCAGCAACCCATTAAGAAAATCAGTGCCCTTATATATAATGAGAATAGCAACAGCATGTGGCTCAAAACAGCACCCTTATATTCAAATCATAGCAGCAAGATACTTCCAATAAGTTTCCCAGAAGTGCTGATTAAAATCAATGGTAAGACTAACTTGCTTGTTGAACAAGCGACCCCCATTACATACTATTTGAGTGGTCATCAAAATTTGCATCTTCAAAACATACAACAATATCTGCGAAAAGTGATCAGAGTAAGCTAAAACATTGACTATATGCTGTTTATGGAGACTGATTTGCTGATTTGAACTATGGAGTCTGAACTAACTTCCTCCCATCCTGATACTGCACATGGGAACTCTGGCCTTTATAAACTGCATCATCTTCGACCACCATCAATGCTATTTCATTACAGGAACTGGACTAGTGATAACACAACTGACCGCAGACATCAAGCGTTCTTCATTCAAAACACAGAGCAGAACATTCTCCTGCAATTTTATCAAGGGAGTTGTTCGACAACTCTGCAATGCTAATTTTTTGGTGGGCCATGTTACCCCCCAGCCTAGGGGTAACTAAGGAGATGATGTCTCGAGGCCCGCAGGTAGCAGACATGGAGTGTCGAGAGCCAGATGATCAGCTAAGCCCACATTGAGCAGATAGAGCCCCTCCTCTCCATCACACATCACCATTCATCATCAACAGCATAGCAGCGTCTGCCACGCCAGCTTGGTCCACATAGCACAACACGTCTTGCTTCATGAGGTAGCAAGTCCAGTCTCGTGGTAAATGTCACTTTAATAATCGAAGCATTTGAGCATGTTGCAAAGGGTCCTTTCTTGATTATGGAAAGTTTGTTTGGTAATTATACCTTTTGCCTTATTTCACCTTGGTGGTTGACATGGTTTCCTAGTAAGTGGGTCACCCTCAGGAAAAGGGTTGCTACTTGGGGGTCCCCTTGAAGGGTCATCGTACCATTCCCACTCATACTTACCACTTTCCCCACTTCTTCCCCTTCGTTTCCTCACCTTTTGGGTTTTTGGGTTCATTGACCCCAAAAGGGGCTTATACCTCATTTCATGGGAAGAAGGAGTTGAAGGCCCAGAGGTGTTGTAGCTAGCATTTAAAAATCAAAAGCCATAACCCATCCTTCTAGATTCTCACCCTAAGGTTTGAGAGCAATGAAATGCTTCTCCATAAAAATGAAGGACCTTTTAAAAAAGAAAACAAATAAAAATGTACCGCTTGATGGGGGAATGCATTGCGGTGTCCTTTAATTTCCAGTGTATATGGCACTCAATGTGTTCTAAATTCAAGTGGCATTGCGGTGCTCTTTTACTTTCCATTCCACATAGCACTCAATGTTCGGACCATAAAAAATGAAAGGCAAATAAAGGGCTTGGAAAAATATTGCATTGCAAACGAAGGGATGCAACGCACCCTCCACGAAGGCACCCATAAATGAGACAATATGAGCCCTTAATATGTCAAGAACCCCATGCCCAAGAGTACTACCCCAATCCACCTCATACTCACTACATGGTCTAGAAAGGGTCTTCTTGGGAAACATTCCTTGACTTGGGGATTGACCTACCCAATAGGGCACCATGACAACCCTTCCATATCTAAATTTGGCAAAACTTATAAGGTCTTTGAGCATTTGTTTAGTTGAAAAGGGGGGATTTAATGCACATGTTTGGGTGGTTCTTTTATTAATGTGGCTTACTTGGCATGATACATGTGACTTGTGGATCCTTGGAGGGCGTATTTGCAAGACCTTGCCCCAATGAAAGTCATTCATGAAGGGACTAGGACACTTGGACCTTCATAGGGGCTTGGAAGCCCATTGGATGGACAATGTGCCCCTCACATTGGGGGCCTAGGATGATGAACGTTGCACCTTGGTAGACGTCTCTAGCACTTGGACAAGGCCCGAAAGCATGAAGGGGAGATGACGTCACCCTCGTATGCCCAAACGTCCCTCCTTTGCAGCGTGATGTCACACTTTTGAGGGGACACTTTGCCATTTTAGTGCAGTTGGTGGTGTTGTGGGCTTGAAGTCCCACTCTCTTGTTTGATTTGGGGGTGATGTGGCACATTTCTAGCATGATGTCCTAGCCTTTGGAGGCTTATCTTCACACGAGCCACCTTGAAGAGGAGTTTTATGGGCTTATGTCCCATCATTTTGTTATTTTTGGTCATTTTGTAGCTTATGTGGGCCAAAAGAGCAAATCAATTTGCTAATTATACATTGTAACTTTTGGTTATGACCTAAAATTAGGGTCTTAATGTAAAAGTGGACAAATGTGGACAAACATGACTTGGTTTTTCCTCATATAAATATGAGGCTAGTCATTTTCATTTTCTCATAACTCATCACTTGATAATGATACTCTTTGGTGTCTGGACTGAAATTTTGGCCCTCTTTGGCGATTCTCTCTCTTTTTCTTGTCAAATGGATGCAATAATTGTTGTTTGGAGCATTAAAGGCTAGCAATTTCTCTTGGTGGTTTCTCTTGGAAAAACGTTGGATGATATCTTGCCATCTTGGTAATAAGGGTTTATTACATGTTTTTTTTTGGATTTGGTGAGTAATTTCTGCAATTATTTGTTATCTTGCTTGTTTAAATTCAAGAAAGATATCTTAAACCATAGGAGTAAAAGGGCTTACACCCTCCACCAAGGTTTATTTCTTCTTTGCTATTGAAGGGCTATAAGGCTTGTAACAATAAGTAAGAGGGTTTACACCCTTGTTGCAAGTCTTAGCTAGCGTTTATTTCTCTAGGAAGTAAAAGGGTTTAAACCCCTAGAGAAACTTTAAGCTCTAGTTCATCTTGGATTCCAAGCTAGATGATTTGGAAGGATTGTTGTTGGGTTTTATAAGGGTTTAACTCTCAACAAAGATCTCTTCTTCCCCTTTGGTTAGCTTGCCTTCCAAGGAAGAGACTCCATTCACCTAATAACAAGGCACTAATCTTTGCATTGGAGATTTTTAATTGTTGCATTGGTAAACATGAAAATTGAGATTTTGGAATTGTTCAAGTTGGATTTGAATTTTAAATGTTTTGGACTATCTTATGCTTCAAGGGCATCTTAATTGGTCAAGTGATTAGTCTGCTGTAATAAACATTAAGCTACAGTCAGTAGGGCTGCAACAAAATGCTTTCTCATACAATTTTCTCACTTTCCTACTGCTGAAAATTGCTTGTAAGCTGTGATAATTAATCTATTGATAGAGGACCATTGTTTGGATTTTTTACTTGCAGATTTTGGTGGTTGGAATTTGCTGCTGTAGCAAAAGTTTGCTACTGCAATAGGGCTGTCATAATTGTTTTCTGATAACGCTCTTTTACAACCCTGCTTTGGCATCAAAATCTTGGTTTAATCATTAGAAAATTGTTTAGTAAGTGCAAGCTTCCTTATCCAACATCGTATGCTGATTTTGATGGTTTAATTTACAGTTGTTACAATTATATTGCCGTTGATATATCTCTATATATGCTGCAATTTTGGGACAACAAGGTTTCTTGTTGATTTCCCTCTTATCTTGGGGCTTAGTCTATCATATATTGTCTTGGTTTTGGTTCTCTAACATTTGTTTTGCAGGTACTATTAATTGGCAGCCTTTCCTTGACCAATACTCATCCTCCATCAAGCCTCAAGATCTTTTAATCGTGACCTATAGGTGTGGTTCCTTCAGCTCTTGGCCTCTCCCCTTGCAATCCCCCTAGGGTCACCCGAGAAGCCTCCCTTGTGTTGGACTTGTCCATCACTAAAACGAGGGTGATATCTATTGAGGTGACAATGATAGGTGTCCCCAGTTGTGTCACACACTTGTTGCTTGGTTTGGGCTTTGCCCAAACTACAAACTGTGCGATAACATTTTTGGTGTCGTTGCTAGGGAGGATTTTGAACCCTTTCCGATCCCATAACGACACTTGGCAAGTCTATCCAAAAGCCTTTACCTTATCTTGCCCGACGACTCCATTTGATGGAAGTTCCCTTTTTACTTTTGATGAGCTTTTCATAAAGTTCATATGGCGACTCTACAACCTGAGAGCTTGTCTTTTCAAAAGAAACTTTTCCCAAAGGAAGGTTTAAGCCTTCCAGGGTTTACCAAATAAGGCCTCCTCATAATTCACCTGTTGTCAAAACCTTATTTCAAGGAAGTCTACCTTTTTCCCCAATGGCTCGTCCTTGGGCTAGTAACCTCTACAAACCATTAAATATGGCTACCATCCCTGGGTACCCCAATAATATGCCTAAAGAGTCTCACAAGTGGTTGGCCAAATTCACTGGAAACAATGTGATCACACCTAAAGAGCGTCTTGACACGATTGGTGTGGCCATGGAAGATAACAGTGTAGAACATGAAGATGTTGCAATGAAACTTCTAGCTACATCTCTTGATGAAGATGCTAAAAAGTGGTTCAAAGGCTTGCTCGACAATCACTTACAATCATATGAAGCTTTCGTAAAGTTGTTCAAAAGTAGATGGACAATGAAGAAGGACAGTGGAATGCTATTGATGCAATTCAACCAAGTCAAAAAGAAAGAAAACGAAGCAGTGAAGGAATTCGATGCTAGATTTGACAACTTGTACAGTCAAATCCTGAAGGACTTGTGCCCACCAAAAGCAGTCCCTTCTTAACCCTATACCCACCCCCCTTTACGCTCGTAGTTCACACATTCAGCCTTCTTTTACCAATACTACATTAAGCCTTTTGGGACCAATCCTTATGCACCAATCCACATTAAGGACCCAATACCCATAGCTCGGAGGGTGGGAACAGGCTATGACAAACGAATACGACAACTACGACAGCTACAACGTATACGCCATATTGAAAATGGGCGGGTACATTTTCCTCTCGATTACACCTTCTTTATTTGAATGCCTTCGAAGGACAGTTTGGTTTTA
Source organism: Picea engelmannii (assembly GCA_009831015.1). Lineage (NCBI taxonomy): Eukaryota > Viridiplantae > Streptophyta > Pinopsida > Pinales > Pinaceae > Picea > Picea engelmannii. The sequence continues at coordinate 31,815 of ML839853.1, read as the reverse complement.
TCCTGAAGGAAAAGATGCCTGAAATTTTGGAGAAGGCCAAAGAATATACTGCACATATTGAAGAACATCCTATCAACTCAAAGGTTGACCCTTTTTAGTTCCCTCGTGCCAGAATAGAACCTAAGACAGAGACTTCAACAAGCAATGTCCAGGATCCAGTCACACTGCTGGCTCCAAAGTCTAATCAAATGAATACTCAATTCGTCTAGAACCAAAATCAGATCATGAACAAGTTGACAAATTTAGAGAGGCAACATTTTGCTCGAAGGTCTCAGTTTATTAGACAACAGAAGGAAAACGTGGGTTGGAAACCAAAGCCACAACAATAAGTGAAGGCACCTGACATGTTGAATCCTATTGGGATGGTTAGCATGGAAGGGTCACCATGGTGTTTTCCTTGTGAAGAACCTCATTGGGAACTTGAGTGTTCGAGACAGAAAGAAGAAGAAGAGCCAGGCTTTACAAACACGATGAACTTCATTGATACAACTTACACTCTCCAGGATGATGAATACGTTGACATCACAGAAGAGAAACTTGAAGAATCTACGAAAAGAGCAACTAGACGAGCTCAATTGGAAATATTGAGCCAATTGGATGAACCTTTGAAGGAAAGGTTGAGGACAAAGGAGATTTTAACATATTCTAGGAGAAATAAAGTGCCATTCTCACCTTCCCCAACAACAAAGGAAGTACCTCCACCTACAGTGCATGACCTGCTTCCGCAACATGTACAAACAAATGAGGAGCTTTGCCTGAACATTGACGTGCCTAGTGTGATTGGAAAGATGAATATGGTGGTAGCAATGGTTGAAATGTGCAACATTCCTTCTGTAAGGAAAGAAGTCTTGAAGACTTTAAAAGTACAAGAACTAGGGGATCCTCCGGTGATTTTGAATACTATGTACCATGGGTATTGGAGGGAAGACAATCCTCCTTTTTGTCTTTCTCTGGGCATAAACGGTCTTCGTTTGAACAATTGTATGCTGGATTATGAATACGTTGACATCACAAAAGAGCAACTTGAAGAATCTAGGAAAAGAGTAGCTAGATGAGCTCAATTGGAAATATTGAGCCAATTGGATGAACCTTTGAAGGAAAGGTTGAGGAAAAAGGAGATTTTAACATATTCTAGGAGAAATAAAGTGCCATTCTCACCTTCCCCAACAACAAAGGAAGTACCTCCACCTACAGTTCATGACCTGCTTCCGCAACATGTACAAACAAATGAGGAGCTTTGCCTAAACATTGACGTGCCTAGTGTGATTGGAAAGATGAATATGGTGGTAGCAATGGTTGAAATGTGCAACATTCCTTCTGTAAGGAAAGAAGTCTTGAAGACTTTAAAAGTACAAGAACTAGGGGATCCTCCGGTGATTTTGAATAC
>ML839853.1:12985-23036 GCA_009831015.1 Picea engelmannii | reverse complement strand
GAGATATGAAGAGAAATGCAAGTTGGACCACACAATGCCTCTCAATAATCCCTGTACTCGCTATAACACCCATCTGGCTACTCTGGTCATCATAAACCTCTGCACTGTGATGATGTCCCAAAGTGGGGACATTACAGTCCTCCTTGCTAGAAAATTGCTTGTCCTCAAGCAATAACCAAATCCACTCAAATAAAATACCAGGATCCCATATCCACTTGTGGGATACACAGTAGAACCCATCGAAAGATGAACAATAGTACACTCCACCCCCAGGATCCCATATCAGGAAGTGAACTGCAATACTCTGCGAAGTATAGTCCTGAAGGATATCAACCCTGTGAACCTCCTGCACATGACACATGGCCTCATCTCGGAATGAGTCCATCCTCCAAATCTCTACCAAGATCCACACGGCCTCCATCAACTGCACATGCTGATGCCAGAATGAGGTACTGCAAGACCTCCGTGAGACACCCTCAAGCACTGTGCTCCCCTCCACACTGAAGCTAAATGGAAAGTTAGAACAACTTTCCCCTGCAAAGGTCCACTCGCCCTTGTTAGTTAGTGAAATGCTCAACCCTGCAATCCCTGGGTCCCACGCTAACCTCTGTCGAAGATCACCACGTTGGCCCTGCACTACTCTGACCACGACTGTCTGTCCCTTGCATACATACTGGATCCTCCTCTCCTAGATCCTCAAGCTGAAATACTTGTGACCACCGGACCTATTGTCCAGAAACTGTATCTGTAAAGGCATCTCTGTAGAAGTACCTATCCACCTATCTCCACGTTTGATCATGATGATCAAGATTGACAAGCTGCCTCGCTCTATCGGACAAATCCCTGCAGGCCCACTCCAGACCGACCCCTGGTGGAGTGTGTGGTTCTTGGGTGCAACCTGGGTCATCATGTAGTGAAAAAACCGGCTCACCCAATGAACTCTCGGATCCCATGGAAAACTTGGAAGTTTATCACTTCCAATCTTGTCTAACTGCTCCCGTGTGAGACTGATCACTGTCAGAAGCCCTCTGTGCTCATTTGCTATCCTCCTCATGCTGTTGTCAATGATAAATGTGTCTGAAAAGGATAACAGACATATCTGCAGCTGACTGTAGGACTGGAAGGCGTCACATGCTTTGGTCAATCCTAAGGATTTGACCAGAAGCTCGTCCATCGGTATCCATGATAGATGCTCTCCTGTGGTCATCACCGAATCCCAACCATCCAGTACAACCGGAAGTAACCCCTCTGACTGTTGGTCAACCAATCTCCATCTCTCATATCCCATGCAACTGTTGAAATGGTGAAGGTGATCTCCCACAACTATGTGCTGCTGCAGAGGATTGACCTCTACATACTCCCCTAAGTGTGTCTCCTCCCTGCAAGGCACTATACCCCTCTGAATTCCACCATACATCTCGGCACGACTCTATGAAGTATCCCTCATCACTGTATGCTCCGGCATACTCATGTCGTCTCTTGCAAACTCATGCTGCATCGTAGATCCGGGGTGTACTGCTGGATCAACTTCTACATGGAGGTCAACTGCTCTCGGAACACAAATCGAAGTGTCCTCCATCAACTGGTGCTCCTTTGCTAGACCACCAACATCCTCTAACCATGTGACCGAAGGATATATCAGAGTGTCCACCAGGATAGATGAAGTGGATCTCTGACGGATCTCCTCAAGAAGCTCATCTGATCTAGACTCTGATTCTTGAAGGGCTGTCTGTGTGCCTCTCAAGAATCCTCGAGTGCTCTCCAACTCCTGAGTGAGTTGGTCTACCTCCAACTCCTGCCCCCTCAAGGCCCTGTGATACAACTCGCCAATCTCCAGTAGGTAGTCCCTGTCTGTCAACAACTGCTAGTAGTCAGTGCTCATCATAGACACTCTCTTCCTGAGAGTGTGAAAATCATCCATGGAAAATCCTCCATCTGAGCTACCTTGTGCCACTGATGCTCTCCAACAGTAATCTGCCATCACTGCATGCATGTCATCAATACGTCTAGTGGCTACCATGATCATAGCCTCACTAACTCTCAACTGTGCTGCTAAGTGGTGTGACTCCTGATCATGGTCATGCTGAGGTGCCATCTCAGACCCCTCACTGCTAGTGTCAATCCTGCTAGTGTCAACTCTGAATCCCCAAAAACACCCTCTGCATAAGATGACGTGCTGAACTATCCACTGTCTACTGTGTTGTTGGGTACTCCTGTATGCCACTGCACCCCATCACTAGATGCAATCTCCCCCTGAATCACACTGTACCCTGTATGAGCAGCCGTATCCTCCTGTGCACTCAACCTGCTACTATCCTCTGCGCCTGGATCCCATATAGTTGTGTCTAGACACATGCTATGGTCATCTTGAATACTAAAGAGTGCATCCTCATCAATGCAAGCCGATCTTGGAAGTAAGTGCTCCATCAACCTATCAACCTCTGCAATCTGCTCAACCAATGGAGTCTCCAATCGCTGTGACTCCATCTCCTCTGGTTGACCTGTATGTGTGAGGTCAACTGCCTGTACGTCTGGTACCTCCTCCTGGATCTGTGGGTCTACCTGTCCATGGTGTGCATCCCTCACACTAGGCTCATCCATCATACCTGATGTGCCATTGATCTCCTCATGTGACGTGGCTATCATGGGTGTCTGAATAGGTGATAGATGTGCACGACCCCCATAGGAAGCTTATCATCTCTAGGTGCTAACACGTGTGACTCCTCACTAGTGTCACCACTCTGCTGAGACGTAAAGACATCAATGGTATGTGATATGTCTGCTAATACACTGGTGCTATCGTCCTGTCCATCCAACTGCCTATCCACTACACAAGGGTCATCCTCCTCCTCAAGTGTACAAGCATCAGTAGCCTCTGTGCAAGAGTCATCATCACTATCCTCTGAGGTAGAGTCACTATCACTAGCCCCTGTGCAAGAGTCACTGTCATCATTCGACTACTCTGAATCAACATCTATCGCTCCATCCACACACACCTCATCCTCCCTGTCATAGTGTGCCTCAATAGTGTGCTTCGGATCCTTACCCCTACACCTATGATCAGGTTCCCACGGCCCCTTGCAATTGTAGCAAGGTTGCGTGCTCCTACTGGGCGTGGGGTTTCTCTATTCTTCCATCCATCTAGTTGCTTCTTTTCTCTTTTTGTCTTCTAAGGTGATCCCATGTAAAATATCCCATTTGCTCCAATTGGGCTTTCTAAAGGCTACATACTGAGGAAAGGTTATGAGAGCCCTATTTTCCTCGCTAAGGCCGGAATATATGATCTCCAAGCATGTCATCTCAAAGGCTATCTTATCCATTTCTTTCCAACTATCCATTTATCCCTATGAAAGACCCCTCAGGTTTGCAAGATTTAAGCTCTGATACCACTTTAATGATCCCAAGCCATTATGCCAAGATCATCACTGTTTTGGTGTCTTTTTAAAACTTTTTCTGAGTGAGGTGTTTCGTCAAACACTTTGTTGTCCTACTTGTTTAGATGTGTTTACTTGCTGAATGGCCTCTTGATTTCGGCCTTAGGGTTTATTGATGTGTTTATATGAATGTTTGCAGCAATAAAAAAGAAGATACAATCATGGAACATACCTCAACCATATGCGATATGATAGACAAGCCAAAACATCTCAAATCTTCTTTATTTATAAGATAGAAGAACTTGCTACAATGGAGATGTCGATCTGGAATGCTCAACAGATGGCTATGAAAATAGATAATAGAGCTGCTACAAAAAGCTCCCGATAATACAAAATAAGCCTCCAAAGGCTGGATAAGAGATGAAGACCAATGCCACATTCTGCTGGATAGCGGAAGCTCCTCAACAATTCGGCCCTGGTGCCAAAGATGTCTAATCACCTCAAGAAAGATGCCAAACAGTAGATCGGGTGATGGCAAGAACAACCCAGGTGCCTGAATCTCCAAGATCCCTCTCAATCTCTATAGATCTGAACTCTTCCACTGAATGGTGCGCCCCACTAGATGATTGAAACCCTAATAATTCAGCCTCTCCCCTAGAGACCTCCAACAGCTCCCCCAATCCACTAGAATGATAGATCGGGGCATGACAATGATACCCAAGTGCTCAAATCATCAAAATACCTGCTAGATCCTTAGATCTAGCTCCCCTCCAAATAATGGTGCGCCCTCCTCTTGGGAAATCGTCCCATTCTCAATACAAATCAATCCTCCACTGAAAGACTCCGGAAAACCACCAAGAATGATGCCAAGACACCTGCAAGGAAAACCCAATACCTGGAATTCCCAAAATCGCTTCTCCTCAGCTAGAACGAATCTCTCTCCAAGAATGGTGTGCCCCCCTTGCTGGAAACCCTAGCTGGGACGTCCCCCTTCTCTTCCTGTGCCTGTGGCTGGTGTAGAACCCTCCTGCACTGATGTAGATCTAACTAGAATGGTGTGGGAGAGTATTGCATCTCCGAGACCAAGCTTGGGACAAGCTAGGTGGAATCTTTCACCACCGAATCGTCCTCTAGGGTTTGTTAAGTCAAAACCCTCAAAACCCCCAACGTTGGGCTCACTAGCTAGAAGCCAAATATCAAATGATAATCATACATGAATCAATGAGAAGAGGCCCTTGCCTTTCCTTTATACTTTTTGGCTCACCTTGTCCCTCCAAAGTGACTTCCATTTTATTAATATTTAATTAATTAATTAAATCACTTCAATTAATTAATTAACCTTTTTACCTCTGAAAAGCGCCTTATCTCTCCTTGTGGCTTCCTTGGCCACTGAAAGTCACTTCTAGCCATCCCATCCTGTAGTGTTGCTCCTCCTGATTCCAAGGAGCTATTACACTGAGAGGTTTCTCCAAGTAATGTGCCCAAAATGACCTCTTCAGTGCATTTAATTGACTTATAGCTCAAAATACTGACAATCATGGAAATCATTGGAATGCAACGAAACCAAAGCCAACCTGTGCGGAATGGCTCATAATGATGAGATATGAAGAGAAATGGAAGTTGGACCACACAATGCCTCTCAATAATCCTTGTACTCGCTATAACACCCATCTGGCTACTCTGGTCATCATAAACCTCTGCACTCTGATGATGTCCCAAAGTGGGGACATTACAGGAAGCATGAAGGGGAGATGAAATCACCCTCCTATGCCCAAACGTCCCTCCTTTGCAACATGAAGTTACGCTTTTGAAGGGATGTTTTTCCATTTTAGTGCACTTGGCGATATTGTGGGCTTGAAGCCCCACTCTCTTGTTTGATTTGGGGGTGACATGGCACATTTCTAGCATGTCATCCTAGCCTTTGGAGGCTTATATTCACACGTGCCATCTTGAAGATGAGTTTTATGGGCTTATGTCCCATCAGTTTGTTTTTTTTGGTCATTTTGTAGCCTATGTGGGCAAAAAGAGCAAATCGATTTGCTAATTATACATTGTAACTTTGAGTTATGACCTAAAATTAGGGTTTTAATGTAAAAGTGGACAAATATGGACAAACATGACTTGGTTTTTCCTCATACAAATATGAGGCAAATCATTTTCAACTTCTCATAACTCACACTTGATAATGATACTCTTTGGACTGAAATTTCAGCCCTCTTTGGCAATTCTTTTTTTTGTTGTCAAATGGATGCAATACTTGTTGTTTCGAGCATTAAAGGCTAGTGATTTCTCTTGGTGGTCTATCTTGGCAAAACGTTGGGTGATATCTTGGTAGTAAGGGTTTATTGCATGCTTTCTCTTGGATTTGGTGAGTAATTTCTGCAATTATTTGTTATCTTGCTTGTTTAAATTCAAGAAAAATATCTTAAACTCTAGGAGGAGTAAAAGGGCTTACACCCTCCACCAAGGTTTATTTCTTCTTTGCAATTGAAGGGCTATAAGGCTTGCAACAAGAAGTAAGAGGGTTTACACCCTTGTTGCAAGGCTTAGCTAGGGTTTATTTCTCTAGGAAGTAAGAGGGTTTACACCCCAAGAGAAACTTTAAACCCTAGTTCATCTTGGATTCCAAGCTAGATGATTTGGAAGGATTGTTGTTAGGTTTTATAAGGGTTCAACTCTCTACAAAGATCTCTTCTTCCCCTTTGGTTAGCTTCCCTTCCAGGGAAGAGACTCCATTCACCCAATAACAAGACACTAATCTTTGCATCGGAGATTAATAATTGTTGCATTGGTAAATGTGAAAATTGAGGTTTTGGAATTGTTCAAATTGGATTTGAATTTTACATGTTTTGGACTCTCTTATGCTTCAAGGGCATCTTAATTGGTCAAGTGATTAGTCTGCTGTAATAAACATTAAGCTACAGCCACTAGGGTTGCAGCAAAAGACTCTTTCTCATACAATTTTCTCACTTTCCTACTACTGAAAATTGCTTGTAAGCTGTGATAATTAATCTACTGATAAAGGGCCATTGTTTGGATGGTTTACTTGTTGATTTTGGTGGTTGGAATTTGCTTCTGTAGCAAAAGTTTGCTACAGCTATAGGGCTGTCATAATTATTTGCTGATAACACTCTTTTACAGCCCTCCTTTGGCATCAAAATCTTGGTTTAATCATTGGAAAATTGTTTACTAAGTGCAAGTTTCCTTATCCAATATCTTATGCTGATTTTGATGGTCTAATTTGCAGCTGTTATAATTATATTGCTGCTGATATATCTATGTATATGTTGCAATTTTGGGACAGCAAGGTTTCTTGCTGATTTCCCTCTTGTCTTGGGGCTTATTCTATCATATATTGTCTTGGTTTTGGTTGTCTAACATTTGTTTTGCAGGTACTATTAATTGACAGCCTTTCCTTGACCAATACTCATCCTCCATCAAGCCTCAAGATCTTTTAATCATGACCTATAGGGGTGGTTCCTTCAGCTGTTGGCCTCTCCCCTTGCAATTTCCCTAGGGTCACCCGGGAAGCCTCCCTTGTGTTGGACTTGTCCATCACTAAAACGAGGGAGATATCTATTGAAGTGACAGTGATAGGTGTCCCCAGTTGTATCACACACTTGTTGCTTGGGTTGGGTTTTTGCCTAAACTACAAACTGTGTGATAACAGACCAATGTTGCTAAATGGAAGATGCTAATATATATTAGATATAGGCTATGAATGCTAGAAGATTGCAAGTGGAAGAAAGAGCAAGCAAATGGGCATCCATACATATCTGGAGAGAGTGTGTGTTGTGAATATCAAATGCTGGGTGGGGCTGACATACCTAAAAAAATCAAGTAGGCCTTTTGAGTTTGTTCTTGCAGGGTTGTCGACCTTACAAAGAAGAGAGAGATGCTTTGTCACCTTTGTTGGAGTGGACATGAAGGTTACTGTGAAGGAACATATCCTGGGTGTGGGCCAAAAGACCCTAAGAAAACCAAAATCCAGGGTGTAGGAATCTCGATCTCAAGTTTTTAATACCAAACTGGATATGGGCTAGAGATGGAGGAAGGTGAGGACTGATAAACAGATCTTCTAAGTGTGATTGTGTACTTCAAAGGCTCCGGATACATGGGAGAAGAGCTCCCTTACTCTCCAAATCTACAATAAGCTTACATGCAATCAGTTCAAGCTTGGATTCTGACATCATCTCTACTTTTCTGCTAATTGTATGGGGTGAGGTGGAAATGTGAACATGTTTGCACATGATATCAATTTACAGTAAATCACATTAATATTTTACATTTAGGGAGAATTTAGGTTGAGTACTCATCAGTGAATTGAAGTGTTCTTCATGAGGATATGTTCTTTTTCGTTTGCGTTACTTGATGGCTAAACATCCTAGGTTCAATTGGTTAGTGGATGATAAAATTAGCTGGATCACAAGAACTCTGTTTAGGATCTGCTTTGACAACTTCTGTAATATATTAATTCTTTGAATGGATTGGTTGCAGGGGGAGCAACATTGTTCGCAGCTCGCACAATAAAAGTTAAGGACTCAATAATTCCAAGGTACTCGCTGGCTGTTGCATCTTTATTGTGAATTTGTTTCCTTTTGTACAGGTTGGAATACTGCAATTACAAAGAGTGAAAACTGATTTTTGGAACATGCTTATAGGTTGGGATGAAATTGCAAATTGGCACAGCTGTCTTTCCTGGAAAAGTCTTTCTTTTGGTTTAGCAAAAAATGTGGAACATTACTATAGCTGCACAGATAATATAATTGAAATGAAGAAGATAGATACAAAGATTGGAAATGAAGCTAGTTAGTAAAACGAGAAACATATTATAGCTAAAAAATTGTCAAATCTGTGCATGCATCTAAACAGTGGACTAAACAACTTTCACCTATTCCTCAATTGTACTAGAATTTTTTAATTGTGATTTGACAGAATACAAAAACATGGGACAAGGTAAGGCCTTTTGCAACTTCCTCATACTTGCCATTGCTATTACTGAAAATCATGAAGTTGTCTGGAAATATTGCAACAAACATCCTAAGGTAAGGCCTGGAAATGTTATTCTGAAGTATTATAAAGGCGATTGGAGCATTTTGTTGAGAAAAGAGATACAGATAAAAAACTAAACTTGTGTACGACGAGAGATGATTATCTTTTCAAAGAATATGACTTTATGTACATTACTTTGGACATAATGCCATCTCTCTCAAAAGTACAGGACTGTGTATTAACCGCTAATTAACTCACATTGCCTTTATTTATTAGTCTAAAGACACATTAACTTTATAACTAGTCTAACACTAAGTCTATGTGGTACTGATAATTCTTGCACTTTAGATTCAAAGTCCAAAGATCAGGTGCAAGGCTAAAGGTAATTCGATCTTGAATCCCTAAACCCTTAAGGTTAGGATCTTGAATCCCTCCACCACTCTCCTAAAGCCTTTTGGTGTGCTCTTTTCCTTAGACACGTTGCTCTCCCACCTGAGTTTGATCATCATTCCATGTTCTTGCATATTACATCTCTCTACGACGTCCCTAGACATCCTCCAGTGTGCATCACTTCTCCCCCCTCTTCTTGCCATATACGCTCTCATGGCGACATTAGGAGAGTCGTTAGGATCATGAACACCAAAAAGGCTATTGAGAAGGAAGACTTCTAGGCCGAGTTCCTCAAGCATGGTATTCACTCTCTTAACTTCCACATTACTAATTTGTTTAATTATGTTGATTGTTCATGTTTCCCTATGTCATGGTCCTACCATATCATCTACCTCATTTTAAATTAAGGGTTAATTTAGAACCTAAAAATTACAGGACCATCATGATTGGACACACCTTCGCCGAACTTTATGGTACAACACTTCATATTTGGTTATTGGATGAGCTAGAGAGTATGTACCTTAGGGCCAAAGGGCAAGGAAGATTTTTCCTGGAGTTCTAGACCATTGAGCACATCTTCATTCTCCGTGTCATTATCAAGGAGGCACGTCATCACTCTTCGAAAGTCTTTTGTTGCTTTGTGGACCTTCAACTCTATTCCAAGAAAGGCCTTTTGTTACACAACATTGGCTTTTCAAACGCCCTTTTCGTTGCCATCATGAAACTATATGAATTGATTCTTGGTTGTCTTTGCACTACCCACAGCCTCTCGGACTTCATTAAGAGTACCATACGGGTCAAGCAAGACTACCCTCCCTTGTCAACTATCTTTGGGATTTGTTATCCACCAAGTTGCACTAGGATGGACTTGTGATTGAGCCTCCAAAGATTGAACATTAACATGTTCAAAATCAGAGTTCAAAAGTCCAACCGGTCAAATATGACCACTTTTTTGCATTTCCATCCCCTGAGGGGGCATTGTAATAAGATGAGATTAGCATGATGATTTTGTAAAAGGCTTGGCCTCCTAAGACTTGATCATGAGTATATACTCTAGAGTGTTTTTTTTACTTGTTAATTATCTCTTGCTTGAAATTCTTTTAGGCAAGTTATAATTTCTAAGTTTTTTCACTCACTACCTCCAAAGTTCGAGTGTGTATTCATGGTTAGGCCTTAGCTTGGTAATCCAAGTCTAGTGTCTAAATGTTTATATTACCATGCTAGGTCATCAATTTTGAGTCATATGGAAATTGCACTAAGTCCCCCATAGGTTTTTTAAAGTTTTGAGTCAATAA
>WSFP011313613.1:0-42559 GCA_009831015.1 Picea engelmannii | reverse complement strand
TATTGAGAGTTCGAAAGTGTTTCGTTAGAAGGAAAAACCCGAATCGTGAAAGATTAAGGGAATGATAATCATGTTTAGGAACTTAATTAATTTCGGGTTTAAAGAGAGCTTTTTGGAAAGCATTGGAAAAGGTGACCTTTATTTCTTTCCCCTTTAAAAAACTTTTTTTTAATAAGCTAAGCATTTTCGGGATTTTGACACCGGGAAAATAAGATGGTTGAAGATTATACTTCGAGAAAAAACGAATCTCAAAAACCTGAAAAGGAACAGAAGGCTCAGATTTCCCCTTTTTGGACTAAGGGCAACTCCACAACTTAGGAAAAGATGAAGCTTTAGTTTCCAAGGATAGGAAAAATTAAACTTCGTGTCAACATTAGGCTCCATCTAGGGATCTCGTCTCCTTGTGGGACGAGAAGAACACGTAGACCAAGTTCCTTCATTGGGTAATGGGGTCAAAGACTTGGCTCTGTGAGACAAATAATGAGAAAGACCAAACAAGATCAGGGTCTCAACATTAACCTTGAAAACTCTTCAAAAACAAAAAATTTTGACTATCCTGAGCTAGGTTTTCAATAGATTTATTATCCTGAAACTAACCTCAAATCTATGTAAGATAATCAAAACCAAATTAACCATGTTATCAGGCTTCGCATGATTCTATTTGCATCAAGGTAAGTATTTACACTGTGTCTAGTAAGGAGATCTTAGAAACCTATGATAAAATCTAGCCGAAAGAAGAGAAATTACCAGAGTATCTTTTAACTTACGTATAATAGCTTTCATCAGATGCGAGGATATTGCTTCACTGCCAGCAAGCCTGTTCAGTACCCCGGTGAAGTTATCCGACTTCCCACATTGAATTTCCTTTCACCACTTCATTTTTTGCAAGCATTTAAATGTTGAGATGAGGGCAATCAATACGCATGAATTTTCTTTCTTCATCTCTTTGAACCAGATGGGGGCAATCAATATTGAATTTCCTTTCACCATCTGTCCATATTCAATCTTTTATATATTTTTTGAAGTGGGGACAATCAATGAGTACGCAATACACTCGGGAAGGTATCTATTTGAAAAGAATCAAAGTCTGTCAACTCATTTAAATCACTTTGGGTCAATCTTCTTACCTGCCTTCAAAAAATCAAGGGCTTCAGAGAACTTCTTAATGGAAACTTTTTGACCTTTAGTCTAGGGAACTTCCTTGAGCCAAACTAATCAGCTATTCCTGTTAGGATAACTAATAAGGTTAGGATTAATCTAGACATGTTTATGATCCAGCCAAAGTCAAAGAACTAAAAACACAACCCACTCTCTTTCTTGAAAGTTTGTTCGAGAGTTTTCATGACCAATGCAAGACTCCTATGTTCTCAGGAAACTTCACGATCAGACGAGAAAAAGGATTTATTGTGGCCAAGGACGGGGTTAAATGGGTTTAGAAAAAGGTTGTACATATGGTTGTTCTTAGAGATTTTCTTAATTAGCCTTTACACTCTTCTCTTAAGTCCGTTCTTTTTTATAATACTTTAAGAATTTCTTTGATCGAGCCTTTTTTTTTTTAACAAAAATAAATCAATGATTTATTCATTCGTACTTCTTAGAGATTTTATCCGAAATTTTAAAATGGGATTTCATACCTTTATCAGTTTCTTATATTGCCACCCTGAAGATATTCGTTCATTACCTTTTTCATTGTGGGAGACTTGATAGGAATACCTGCGCATGTCACCTTTCAGTACCTCAAATCCGTCGTCTCATGAATAACATAACATTATAATCCTTAGGAACTGACATGAAAGAAACTAACCGATATGTACAATGGTGATTTAGAAACACATTACTGCATGAAGTGTTTAAGATGCCACCCATTTACAGGGGAATTAAGAATGTTTCCATCCAAGTTTTCTAGTAACCAAGCATTTTTTCCTTCCAAGGCCAAAATTTTGTATGGACTGGACCAGATTGGATCAAATTTGCCATGTTTTCCAACGTCTTCTTTTCTAGCTTCCCATTTTAAGACCAAATCGCCAGGGATAAATCCTCTATATTTTGCTTTCTAATCGAATAAGGATTTCATTTTATCTTGATACCTTTGCAATCTTTCATTTACTTCAGCCCTATTTTGTTGAACTTCGACCAGTTGGTTTATTCTCCTGGTAACATCATTGGGTTCTTCATTTGAATCCTTCCAGAGTTTCATTACTGGCAGAGAAAGATTTATTGGTAAAATGACATAAGTTCCATATACCATATGGAAAGGGAAAATCCCAATTTCTCTTTTAGTGCTTATTTTGTTGGCCCATAGAGCATATTTTAAATTTATATGCCATGCTTTCTTGTTTTCTGTCAGGACCTTTTTTTATCACGACAATCATGATTTTGTTGGATGATTCAGCTAGACCATTTCCTTGTGGATAGAAAGTTGTTGAGTGTCCTAGTACGATATTATATTTTAGGCAAAATTTTACCATAGCCATTGACTTGAATGCTTGCGCGTTACCAATGACTATTTTCCAGGGACAACCAAACCTGGATAAAATATTATCTTCCAAAAAATCAATTACTACTGAATCGGTTGCATTTCTTGTGGGAATAGCTTCCACCCATTTTGTGAAGTAATCAGTAGCAGTTGGGATCCATTTGTGCTGTGTGCTGGAGTGTGGATGGATTTCTCCGATGAAATCGAGTCCCCATTGCTGAAAAGGGGCTTCGGTTTTAACTGGCATAAGGGGAAAAGTTGGGATCTTCTGTTTGCCTGAGAACAACTGACATGGGACACAATTTCGAACTTTAGTGTTCACTTCTATGAACAATTTGGGCCAGTAATATCTGTCTCTCAAGATTATATGTTGTTGCTTTCCACACATGATGTCCTCCACATAATCCGACATGGAATTCCTCTATAACCCCTTCTGTTTCAGTTTTGACTAAACACCTCACTAGGAAACCCAAGGGGTCTTTCCAATACAATTTAGCATCTATGATACAGTATTTTACATCATGTAACTTTAGTGTCCTATCTTTTGATGGGGTTAACTCACTAGGACATTGAGGCGTGAGTAGGTAATGGACAATGTCGTGATACCAGACTGAAGGAGAAAACTTATCTTAGATTTTGGCTATAGGTGTGGTGATATCAAGCTCACCAATTTCCAGGAATCCTTTGTTCTCTTGCAACTACTCTATCCTGAGTGCTTTTAAATTCGATTTGGCAAGAAATTTGGCCAAATCTTGACTTTTGATAATTTTAGTTGGTTTGACCTCTAGGTTGAACTCGTCTATAATTTCTAAAAAAAATTAGAGTTGTTCATCATCCTCAAAGACTTGACAATGTTGTATGTTATTGGGTATTGAAGTTCTATGTCTCATTTGTATATGATATTTAAGTTTGAAAGCAGTGGGAGGTGTGAAAGTCGAAGCTGCTTTGGCTAAAGCATCTACCTACTGATTTTCTGCTCTCGGGACGAAGTGAATATTAATAGAGGAGAAAAAAAAATTGATTAGGTCCCAAACACAATTTCAATATGACCTTAACATAGGATGTTTGGCCTGGTACTGGCGATTAACTTGTTTCACGATCAACTCTGTGTCACCAAAAACTTCCAGGTTTTTAATTTTCATTTTCCTAGCGGCCTCTAACCCTAACACTAGAGCTTTGTACTCACATACGTTATTGGTGTGGTATATGTTCCATTGAATACTATAAGAGAAAGGAATAATGAATTGGTCATTAGGTGCCACAAAAATTACTCTAGCCTCAACTCCAAGATAAGATGAGGCACCGTCAAAAAACATTTTCCAAACACCAGTGTTACACACATCCTATTCTATTTGTTCTTTTTCTTTTTTATTTCCTGTACAACTTTCTTCTAAACACGCATATACATCATCATCTAAAGATAATATACAATTACCTAAACCCTGATCAGCAATATATACAGGATAATTATTTGGGCTGAGAGGATCACTAACCGTAAATGCTAACCTAGTTTCCCTATACAGCTGCATGAATTTCCCTGTGAAAACTGGAATTGTTGCGTACGTCATATCAAGTTGAAGGGAACCTCCAAGTTTGGCACCCCAAGATCGGGACAAGAGAATGCCATATTTTGGGGGTATATCTACAACAAATACATCCATTAAAACACTTTTCGAAGGTACCTGTGCAAGGTTTACTACTAAGTCCTTTATCATACCTATACAATTGACTCTCCTCAAATCGAAAGAATATAAATCTCCATAAGGCTCGGTGATTTCAAGGTCGAGTCTATCCATGATTTCTTTACGCAAGAAATTTTCATTTTTAGCTTGATCAAGTTCCATTCTTGATATTTTGTTTGATAGTTCTTTGATGATTCTAGCCATATCGTCCATCTTATCTTCTGAGGACCTTCCTAATCCAGAGGGTCCTCCTTGCTCCCTATATCTCCTTATTTATTTTTTTCCAATCTCAAATTTGGCTTTCCGTTTTCCTGATGCCATCATGTTAGATTCAATTTCTAAGGCATCATCTTGCATCTTGGCGAGATCTACTGATCTCTCCCTTAATAATAGGACGAAATCAGGGTCGAAAGCTCTAGCAAAAGTCACTTTCACTAAAGGATGTGAGGGTTTGACCTCGACTGGGATCTTGTTGTACAATTTGTTGAATCATTGGGTGAACTCAAGGACTGATTCAGATTTTTTCTTTCAAAGAGCTCCAAATTCAGTTAGATAATAAAGATGGTCTTTCAACTCACCCCATTGTCTAATAAAAGCATTTTCAAGTTCATCATATGAAGGTATAGATCCATCCACTAAGCCCTGAAACCAGGTTCATACTTTCCCTTCAAAGGTTTGAACCAAGAGTCTGGAGTAAACATATTCATGTTCCAATCCAAGAATGTCAGCGAATTGATCAAAAAAATTTATGTGTTCGGCTGCCATTAAATCGCCCTATCCTGTGAACATGGGGAGGTTTTCATGTAATTTTCCGGTAAATCATGGAGAGGGACCAGTAGAACCAGAGGAGCATATCTCACAACAACCTTTGTAAATATACGAAGAGGCGGTGCTTGGCCACCTACTCCTGTTCCCAGACCACCTGCGGCAGCACCTCCCGCCCCACCTGCTCCAACCACGGCCATTTTGGATTTAGTGGTAAAAGTTTGGGGGTTATAAGAAAGGGTTTCAATAAGTTGGTTATCGACGGGGATGAATCTTGAGAAAAAGGAGCTTGGGGAACATGGACTAGTTCCTTCAGAATCATAGGGTGAAAATATGGGAGAATCAACAGAAGTTGAATCAAGATATATGGGATAATTGTTTGAGTTTTGAGAGGTGGGAAAATGGACTTCGAGAAGCGAGGGGGAATCTGCCGCAACAGGAAGTGAGAAAGATCTTTGTTTTCTATTGGTGTGGGAAACGACTGAGAAATCTTCTGTCTCAAAAATGGGCAGAACCAAATATGATTTGGGGGCTGTAACCTTATCAGTAGAGTATTTCCCATAAAGGGGTGGAATACTAAATTCACCGTGTTGGTCTTTAGAGTCAGACTGTGTGAATTTAGGTTGATAATTTTTATTTGTCGATGAGACAGTCTACCAAAAATGTCTTCTTGATTTTAGAATTTTTTCTGGATCGGAAAAAGGCGAAATCTTCTCGTCGTCTGGATTCTTCCTGGTGTTCTTTTGGTTGAGAGCCAGTTTAAAAAAAATGGAGTCACCAAGTGAAAGATAATGGTAGCCTTAGAAGGTTCCCAAGCTTTGTTCACTACCAAAGAAGGAAAGTGTCAATGTCGTTCTTCCCAGGGAAAAAGATTTGTTACTCTGTTCCCCGACATTGGTGCCAAAAAGATGTTGTTCCTGAGTTTACACTTTAAGGATCTAAAGTATACTATCAAGGCATCTGAAAAGATAGAGGGAGTTGATGATAAGAAAAGATATGATAAAAAGATGAGGGCTATATTTGGTTCCTCAACTGCCTCTGTCGAAATTCCCAGTTTTCCTGGATACTAATATCTCTCTCAATTGTCACCCATGAACTTTCTAACTCAACCTGGTTATTTGTTGTTTGTAAGATAGTGTTAAATAAATTTAGAGCAATGTTGTTTTGATCCGAAAGGTCGGGTTCGATGTTATGTTGCCTTGCAACTGGTACTGTCATCAAGGGTAAAAGTAAAGAAGAAAAATTTCTTGTGTTTTCTTTTTAGGCTTGTTATCTCCATTCCACAATACAACGAGAATGATGTCAACACCCAAATAAATAGGATGAATAAATTGTAAGCCTTTTCTTGTATCCGAGTAAAATTTTAAAGAAAATAAACATGTATGATATGAATAAAAAAATAAAGCTATTAGCAAAGTGAGGCATCAATTTCAGAGGAATCTCACATAGTAACAGAAGACTATGAAATGAGAAAAATATTAATGAAGCATATGATGTTGAAATCTAAATATCTACAGGTCTTGTATCTATTAATAATAGATATAGAGGAAAAACTGTAAATGATTTAAATAACAAGAATAATAATTTCCACAGTAGAGGTTTTACTAAATTGTAGTGAAGCATTCATCAATTAAACATATGAAAGAAAGATGAGATGACAGGGAAACACATAACTCAGAGGTGACAAGATCTGGAATCTTCAACCTGCATTTCTATTAATTTAGAGTCTCTTCAAAATTACTTCATCAAAAATTATTTTTTTATTATTAGAGAGATCAAAAAGCCCTTTTTCAGTCTTCTCTCCTTTTATTTATACAAAATCATCACTACTTGATCGTTAGCGATCTCCTATTTTTTAGGGGGAAAAAAAAGGAAAAATAGTTACAAAACTGCAACCTTAATCGTTGCATGATTAACGTTTCATTGTTCTATCATTTCAAAAGTATAAGACTTCAAATGACACTTCACTACTTAGCTGAAGTCTCTCCCTCTTTTGAATCTATACATTCAACACACTTCTCTAAAAAATGAACAAAAATTATGGGTGGTGTCGGGAGATCTTTAGTTTCAAATAGATAAAACTTTATTTGTATTTTTGGAAACTAGTCTTCAAAACCTTTATTGGCAGATATGATCACTTGCAGATTTAAATTAGGCTGTATCAACCATCTGTCTATCTGATTGGTATTGATTTCTCTCAACTATGAAATTTCAGCTTGAACCTCCTGTAAACTCTCTTTGTAGTACAACTATTGTTTCACAATGTTTATCTTCCCTAGTAGTCCAGAGCAGTCATTTCTTTCCAATCCTAATGCTTTCTTATCCAAAGAATCAAAGATTCCCTCACAGTCATCTTTGATTTCTTTGACTATCTTCTTGTTTTCAACTGTGTTTTTTTCCCATGCTTTGAGCATAATGTTTCCTCTTATTTGTTCTATGACAGAAAGTTTTAAATATTTTGGCATCTCCCTATTCCCTGAACATGCGACTTCCTTCTGAAAATTATTCCTTGCTTCTTTAGCCTCTTTTTCTAGTAAAATAACGTTATCAAGAGATTTTCTTGGCTCTTAAAAATAATGCTAGATGATCTCTATTTTGGAGATCAATTGTTGTTGCTCAGCTTCTATCTTTGTATGGGCTTCTAACGAGAGGGCTTGAAAAGCCTTCAAGTCTACGACCCGGCCTTCTGTCAAACTCAATTTAGCTTGTAATTGTTTAACAAGCTCACTCTACTAAGTAACCTGTACCTGACTTACTTGTATCCTCTGGTTCATTTCGTCCAGGCTAGCTTTGAGTGACTGGATTTATTTCCTTTCAGCAACTCTGGCCTGTTCCAAACTTTTATCTACCTCTTCTTTAATGTTTTTCTCAACATTCTTCAACTGATCCTACAATTAAGCTATCATGTGGTTACTCTTCTTTATCCTTGTTCTCATTCTCTCCACAGTAAAAATGTTTGTTGTTTCCATGTCTCCCATGGAGCCTGCTACCTCTGTAGTGAAATCCTCCTCCTCCAGTTTCTGGCCATCTATCAAGAACCTATGATTTTTCACCATACCCTCTTCTCTCATATGCATTTCTTTCCTTACAATAGCCTTCCTCTTCTTGCTGAAAAAATAATCGGAAGGAGGGATTTCATCTCTGGAAATAGGGGTGAGGTCACCAACATTTATATCTCCCATCTGTGGGAGTCCAAAGGTGGACTGTAAAGGAGTTAAGGAAGTTATGGGACTTCCTATCTCTATAGACCTTGTTTATCCCATAGCCTCAGGTATAATGATATCAAAAACAGGTGATGAATGAGGAGTAGACTTACTGGGCTTGGGAGGTATCCTGGATCTCCTCTCTGCTTCTGTCTCTGGATTTTCTGTTTGTAAGGCCTCTTCATTTTGTGAATATCCTTCAGTCTCCTGAGGAAAGTTTTCAGGATTGACTTTATCTTGTGTTTCGTGTCCGAAACCTGGAGGAGTATCTTCTTGTTCCTGAGGAGGGGTAATTGCTTCACCTTGCAGCACTTTGGGAAGTTCGCTCTATCTATGTTTCTAGAAGGTCTGAAAACTATCTTTCAAGTCGGATGACAGTGTCTATACTCTTTCTAACACCTTTTCATAGGTCTTAGTCCCTTTGAACAAGTCATCACAAGGGGACTTCTCTTTTTCATAAGCCTTCATATTACAGTGGGCCATGTGTTTTCCCACCAACTGGTAAGGATCATGCTTCATGTGCTCAAGGTTTACCAATTTTACCTCCTCTAGCGTTGTCGCTTCAACTTTGGAATGACCTAAGTTGAGCAATGAAAATTTTCCAATCTGAACGGGAAAAACTGGCCAAAATTTCTTTTGAGCCACTTTTAGTTCTATCCCAATTCCACCTTCTTCTATTTGATGAGCCACCTCCCTGCACACCAGTCTATCAAGGAGGAATTGCGATAGGGCATGTGGGGGGATTGAACACCTGAAAACTCTAATGTATGAAAACTTCTCCTCTGTGATCCAGTCAACAACTTCCCTGAGGTTTCCTATGATAGACTCTGAGATGCGAGAATGCACACAACCGTACAACATCTGATGTAGTGGTATCACCACGAAATGACAAATTTCATAGAACGAATCCTTGGCATTTTCTTCCCAAAGTTTAGAATGATATTCATGAATTGGCTCCAGGTAAGTAGGATTCCAACTCCAATTCATCAAAGGGAAAGGATTCGAGAAGCATATAGCATCCATGATGTATGCCTACATATAAAAGGCTATTGGTCGGCCTTTTGATCTTTCAGTATGATAGTCCATGACATCCTTTGCCATGTTATTAGATAAATACTTATCCCAATTGAAGCTATAACCTTCTGATGCCTCGTGCAAAAGAGGTACCCACTCTGCAGGGAAATGGGTGGGACTTTTCTTACCGAAAATTCTACATAACATCATCGCCACATAAATCATATACTCATTCAATGAGGTTGTGGCGTAAGTAGCATGGGTGTCAGCCCTGAATTTTCCCTTGTTTCTCCACCAGTCTTTGATTATGTCAGGATAGGTTTGGTCTGCCTCCAAACATTCTATTCTTTGAAAATTGCTCACAAATTATTGATTATAAACATACTTGGGACTGGGGGATAATTTATACATTACTTGTACATGTTCCAGTCTGAAAGAACCAATGATGATCCCTCGACTGTCTAGAATGTTTGTCGTCTGTATGTCAATTCGCTCTAAGGCCCAACTGATCATGTCATTATAAGTCGTAAGTCATGGCCGTGTAGCTATTTTGTGGAGCTTGGACTCTGCTATATCGCGAAGCTTGTTGTCGGCATCATGAGGGAAATTTTTAGTTTCATAATCCAGAGTCTCGAAAATCTGTCTCCAGGATTTTATGGAATCGATGGCATGTGGTGTTGTATAAGATATAGCGTCTCCATCTGGACTTGAGCCTTCTACAATCTCTTCGCTTTTCTTGGGTGCCTTCTTAGGCACCATGATACCTGTTTTGGATCAGAAACCTGTTTACAGATAAAGTGCGTATAAAACCAGGTAAACGTGACATGCAGTAGATGTAAATGATAGCTATGAATTTCAGACATAAGATTTTCTTAACCTTCAATTTTGCATTAAAGCAAGCGTATAGACGTAGACAATGAAAAATTAATTCTTTTTAATGAAAATATATGCCTAGATATACGCTGTCATGTCAAAAAATATCTTCATTTATCCCTTATTAATGTCGTCGTATATCAGCGATTTCAAAACTGAAGTTTCAAAAATCACTGCCTTCTTCAATTCCCGAAATGCAAAAGGTAGTTTAATTATTTCTAGTCCTGTTTTAAAAATGAATTAACTTGAAACTTAAAATATGTTTAGAGAAAACATGATTTCACATTTCGGGACTTCAGGGATCCTGTTGTCAAGGGATAAGTCACAAGCAATCCCCGGGTTGCAAAATCACGATGAGATTAGTGAGGCACTAAGACACATATTAGGGATTTAATTAAAATAGGTCAATAATTAATTATCCTTTTAACTTTTTTGGAAAAGTGAGGATCAGGAGTTTGACTGTTGAGAGTTCAAAATTGTTTCATTAGAAGGAAAAACCTGAATCATGAAAGATTAAGAGAATGATAATCATGTTTAGGAACTTAATTAATTTTGGGTTTAAAGAGTGATTTTTGGAAAGCGACGAAAAAGGTGACCTTTATTTCTTTCCCCTTTAAAAAACTTTTTTTTAATAATCTAAGCGTTTTTGGGATTTTGGCACCGGGAAAATAAGATGGTTGAAGATTATACTTCAAGAAAAAATGAATCTCGAAAACCCGAAAAGGAACGGAAGGCTCAGATTTCCCCTTTTTGGACTAAGGGCGGCTCCACGACTTAGGAAAAGATGAAGCTTTAGTTTCCAAAGATAGGAAAAATCAAACTTCGTGTCAACAGTTTAGATCTCATTTTAAGAGAGGAACACATAAAAGAATACATCAAAAGATGATTAACTCATTTTTTATTCAAGTTTTTAGAGATGAAGCTCTTCTTACTTAGGTAAGGTGAATTACATATACTAAGGGTCCCACTTCTGATGCAAACCTATTTATTTTAAAGATATAACTCTAAAGTGGATACTTGAAGGTTCTTAAGAACATCATCCGAGAGATACAAAGGTCATATCCTAGCCTTGATTTGATAATGCTTCAGAATGAGACCCATGGGTTTTTGTTCAGTTTTAGGTGTGCCACTTTATGTTTTTCAACTCCCTTTACCTGACATAGCCCCGTTGTCAGCAGGCCTGTTCAGTGCCCCGACGGGTTTACCTTAGTACCATAAAACCATGGCCCCACTGCCAGCGGGCCTGTTAAGTACCTCAGCGGGTTTACTTGTACTTCCTGATACTTCCTTTTTATTATATTACTCAAAATATTTAGAATGATGTATATTGCTCATTGACAGTTTTAGAGTATAAGGAAGGCAGGTGGTACGAGAGTGTTTTAGAGTTATGAGGCACATAATTAATTGCTTGCAATTATCCCAAGGGCGACATCATCCACATTAGACTTAAATATTAGCTATTCAATGTATAATGGAACATCTCAGATAATGACTAAGAGGTCCCTATAGTTAATCCTATTAGGTTTCTCATGAAAGTTCATTGAGGTTTTGCAAGGGCGGTCCACCACATGAGGTTTTCATCAATACCTCCCCAGAGAAACTTGTAAAGATAAACTTGGATAAGAACTTATTGAATCAACTAGGTTAGTATTAGACATAATGGTGCCACCACTTTTCAATGGATATTTCAATTATTAATCACTTTTTCGTAATGATGAGGTAATAAGACAGGTGCACCCATTATCATATAGAGGTAAATGTGGAAATATCTTCTTAAAGGATAGCAAGGATGATTCATTTGGGGGTGAGTGTAGAAATGTAGGAGGAAGATGTATATGAGATTAAAGAACAGTTCAACACAAGACTTAAATGATCCTTTATAAAAATAACATGAAAATTTTATCCCATACCTCCAATTACCTGAAGTGAAAACAATGTTAAGCACAGGACAAAGATCATTTCACCTTGGCATCAGTACCAGATTGGTAACCGGTATCAGAACATGTTTATGCAGTACTGTAATAGATAGTACTAGAACATGATTCTGCAGTACCGGAACTGAATAGTATCATAACATAGCAGTACCAGAACAGAACAATACTGGAATAGAGCAATACCAAAACATAACAGTACCGGAACAAAGAAACAAAAACAAGTAACAGGGGGAAAAGACAAAGTGACAGGATGAATGACTTCTATATGATGAGATGTATACGAGGGATTGCATAAGTTTATGGTAGGGAGCGTGCAATAATTGAGGACAAGAATATGTATGATAGTAACCACATGTTTAATACATAATCAGTCTAATCCCTTAATAAAACAAAAAAATGTTGATTTTATACGTCCTAGTACTTGAAACACTTAAATCGAGGAACAAAACTTGAATATAAGATAAGATCTACCAACACCTTATTACCAGTACTAGATCACCTGAGTACCAGATGGACGCAGGGTTATGCTTAGTACCTCAATAGCACAGACCTTCTCCTTTGTTACCATATGGATGCATGGTTATGCTCAGTACCAGAATAGCGCAAAAATTCTCCTTTGATACCGAATGGGTGCAGGGTTATGCTCAGTACCGGAATAGTGCAGACCTCCTTTGGTACTGGATGGATGTAGGGTTATGATCAGTACTGGAATAACGCAGACCTTGTCCTTTGGTACTGAATGAGCACAAAGGAGACCATCAGTATTGGATGAACGTAGAGGTGTGATCCAGTACCGGATGAGTACAGATTTCCTCCCACATTACCGGATGAACACATAAATGTTGTCCAGTACTGGATGAATGCAGAGGTGTTGTCCAGTGTCGGATGAGAACAGAGGTAAACATTGCATTTTGGTACTCAACAAGGATTTGACACAGTACCTGGTCGTAGTTCTTTGTAGACTGAAACTTTATAGGTTTCACTTTGTGGCTGGCATTCTCTGAGTATCAAGTTATAGAAGATGTTAGCAATCATTGTTTCTTTAGGAAGAAACATATGAATTTTTTTCTGTTGAAGTATCATGCTAGAAAAACATTGATGTTGTACTTGTCACTTCCATTTTATTAGAAAATAAACCTAACTACTACTGTCTCAGCAACCACACCTCGATGCTTGAGGTTTTTCATGGCCTCATGCAAACAATGTGAGACAATAAGAAAAAAGGTTGCTCAGAGGGTTTCCAACATCTATTAAAAACAAACCAATAGAACTAATTAAAACTAGATTTTTATTCATGCTTACAAACAAAAAATTTAAGGAAAATGTCAAAAGTTGAATTATTAGCTATGAATAAATAGTTTGGAATTAACATTAAGTTTCAACTACTATTAAAAATATCACTTAATTTATCATCCTTTTGAAATAGTGGTCTTAAAATAAATAGGTAATGATAAAGCACAAACGCGTCTTTTTTTAACAACTTAAGGAAAAAAATGAAATTTGAAGAAGTGGGTCATGGAGAACTCCCTTAAGTGTTATATTTTGTTGACAAGGATGCCTTCTCCACTTTTGAAACCCTTCCAGTATTATGTGTTCATTTGGGGTATGAAGAGATTACCTTCTCATAAAATTCCAAACAAAATTATCATAACTTTTAGAAAGAAATCTACTATAGGAACAAAAGATCTTAAACCAGTTGTTTATTAACTTTTGGCATTCCTATTTATGAAAAGTATGAAAGATATGTTGCATTGTACTTATGTGCAACATTTATTTATTTATTTACCTATCCTACTCTAATTGAACAAAATAAAATGTCCTTCAAGTATAGGAATACTTCCAGTGAAGCCATGTGCGTAGCAGGGTGAGAAATATATCCATACTCAGGTTTAAAAGATAAATTTTAATGCATATCGGAGTATTAAGGACCAACTGCTTTGATGATGAGATCAAGAAAAATAAAAGAGTGGTGTGACCTAATAACTAATTGAAACCATATTTCGATAGGATCACTATATTCTTATTTCTTTGCTTTGTTTAGGTCACACTGAATGTCCTCCTCTACCATGCTATGCAGATTATCCTCTTCAAGATGATTGGTCTTTGGAGTACATACAGGATCTGCTGAGAGGCATGCTAAGGACTCCTCAATATCAGTCTCCACTGGTTTCTCTCCATTGAAGTCTATCCATGATTCTTTAGTCTCCTCAACAAATTGACAAGAGGAATCTGACGGGACTTCTAAATATTCCTGTGGAGAGACAACTAAATTCTTGACTGCTGTCAAGATATGCTCTTCCTGAGAGGCCGATATCCCAGTTGCTGCTAGAATGAGAAAAATTTCTTGGAGGAACATTATTCAAGCGCTTGATCATCATTGAATTACTCTAGTCGATTGATGATCCTAGTCTCACAACACAAATTAGTACTCAAGGGTTCTTACAACACCCCAAAAATGATTTATCATCAAAGATCTGAATTTCAAAACTATTTGAAAAAATAAAACACACCAATTTGAACTTCTTGCATTACTAGGACCCTGTTGTCACCAATTTCTCTGTTCACACAAGCTATCCCATCATGAAAACACAATTTTTCATAAAGGAAGGAAAAACACACTTGCATTAAAAGAACAACCTAACTTTGGAGAAACCCCACTAAAGTGGATGTGTGGGGTCTTCCCTCATGTCTCATTGTCTTCTCTCCGCCCCTAGGTCATCCATAAAACCAATCCAAAACCATTAAACCAATCTGATTTAAACACTACCTATTACCGTTTACAACTCCCCGACAACGACGCCAAAATGTTGGTGTAATTATATGCATAATATATTACCAAACATAAATTATCGACCAGGATTCATAATCAGTAGAGTTGCTACACTATATGTGCTAGCAACATGTGGTCTATCTATGTCTTATGAGTATAGCATAAAGAAGAAACATCCAATAACAAAATACTTTGTTTTGGAATATCTAAATTCTTCACACGACTTTAAACTTAGAAGAGAAAACCGATAACAAAACTTCTCAAGCAAACAATCAATCAAAAGGTTATTTCCTAGGTTACAAGTATGTTCATTCCATGCTTATGAAATGAAGAGATGAACTTAAGATCTTGTTCCCTGTAGCAATCGAAAACAGTAATTAACAATCAACTTTAGCTACTCTTAAACATAAATCAATCCCAACTATATTCTATTCAATCAAACCTTCTTTAGTACAGGAAGTAGCCAACATGACTGGGAGACTTCATTATGGAACATGAAGATAAGAGATAAAGTCCTATGGTTCCTATACCACTGATAACACCACACTTGCAAACTCAAAATAACACTCTCTTCACTTAGCCATTCCACACATCAAATTCTTGTCAATTAAATGTCAACCTGTAGAAGTAGAAAAGGAAACTATCTATTATGTCCAATATCTAATTACTCACTGATTCATAAGCAAATGATTCTATGTTGAACTTTAAAATGTATTTGAAATCATTGACAACACATACAATTGTTAAATTTTCACACTCACACAATCACACAAAGCATGTACAGGGAGGTTTACCTTGGTTGGGGCGTTGGTCCCTTTCAGAACCAACAAGGCACCTCTAAAAGGATAACAGACTAAAATTTTCTAATCATACTCAGGAATTGCACAACAGATCATTTGTATTCCTTCAACTTGTAAATTGAATTAGCAGTTGATCATCCCGTACATTAAGACAATATGTATCATTTGGTTATTTCTACTTGATTCATTACATATCCCTCCCTTAGACCTATGAGATATTATTTATACATAAAATCCATGGAGGAATGGATGAAATTGAATCCCCAAACTAAGAAAACAATTTTCACAATTTTAGGATAAATCCCACAAATCTGTGTTTTTTTTATCAATTTGGGAAGATTCAAGTTAGGGCTCCACTGATCCAGATTTTATGAGAAGAAAAAAATGAATACAAATTATTAATAGTTTCTTAACACAAAATAACAGAGATACAGTAAAACTGGTTTTCTATTCAATAAGGAAATAAGCTGAAACTGTAAAATGCAGTGGAAACAAGCTTGTTGGAATGGTGGTGGCTTATCTCTGAGAAGAGATGTGACGGTTGCACTCATTCACAAGAAGATGATTACAATGAGGCTCTAAAGGCCTTTTTACAATAAAAAAAAAATTCCAAAAACCCTAGACATCCAAAAACCTAACCCTAGGAGATGAAGCGCCAAATGTCATATGGGTCCTGCTTGGGTAAGTTAGTACATCAACTTCTTGGGGTTGTAACTTTTGCATACGATATTTGTTTTAGGCGTATGATAGCCCGTTGGAAAGGTATCGTCGAGGAGATTCATTTTGGGGGGAATATAAAAGGAAATTCCATATTTCTCCCCCTTTTCCCAGAAAACATCATTTAGGGCCTCAAAATGACTCCGGAAGTGAAAAACTGTTAAAAATAGTAAATTACCAAAATTGTTAGAAAACTATTTTGAGCCAGTTGGAAAAGGTGGGTGGCCATCTATATCCACCTAGATCATCCACCCATATCTCCCAAACCAATTCTAATTTTGAAAAATTGCCTGCATCTTACTCAATTTTCCATATTCTAGAAAAAAAAAACCATATCTTTGAATTTCTAGATCATATACCATATGCACAAAAATCGAGGTGCAAGTTGGCAGTTTGAGTTTTTTGCTAATTTTGGCATAATAATTCCCCCTGATATGGAGGTCCACACATGAGATCTGGGTGAATTATGGCACACATGTCCACATGTAAACATCATCCTGGACAAAACCCATGTGCCCGATTTTCTTCTAGAAACATTCAAAAATTATGAATTATGTCTAGTACTGGATTAGAAAAGTTAGTACCGGAATCCTATAGGCACGTTTTTAGTACCATATGAACACATTCACGACTATGGGTACCAGACTAGTGCGATGGTAGTACTGGATGGAGCTATTATCGGAATATGCGCAATCTAGTATCGGATGATGTTGGTACTAGAAGAGGAACAAAGTAGGTACAGAATGAAGTTGGAGAGCTGGTACCAGATGAAGATGGTACCGAAAGAGGAAGAGAGATGGTATCGTATGAAGCACAGAGCTAGTATTGGATGGAGCTGAAGAGCTGGTACCGGAATAGGTGGAGCCTTGGTACCGGAATAGACTGGGTACCGAAATAGGTGGAGCCTTTGTACCGGAATAGACCAAGTACTGGATCACGCCATAGTTATAGTACTAGAATAGTGAGGTACCAGATCAACATGCTTAAGATTCATAGTGATTAGGATCATACATAATCAAACATTTAATCGAATTAACTCAAGAAAACTAAACAAATCATGCCTTAATCATAAGTTACCTCTCTATGCATATGGACAAGGTCATCAAGTGTATTTGTGGAGGAAATAGTCAATTATATACACATAGCATAGGTAAAATAGGCTCATATAGAGGGTCATATAGGGTAATAAAGGTGTCAAAATGGAGACTCAACAGTAATTTTTTTAATTTCCTTGGAATCAGTGCACATGCGCCATCCACCATCCTTCTTTGGGTTGAGAACTGTTGGTACTGCACACGTACTCAAACTTTCTTTCACCAAAGCTTTGTCTACCAGCTCTTGTACCTACTTCTTTATCTCTTCATTCTCTTGAGGGGTCATCCTATATGTTGTTTTGTTAGGCAGAATTGCTCCATGAATCAAATCAATATGGTGACTAACACTTCTCACATGAGTTAAATCATTAGGTAATTCATATACTATGATATCAAGGAATTCATCAAGCATACCTTTAACTTCAGTAGGAAAATCAGCCATATTTGTAGTAGTGAGTATTACCTTTGGCTTACCAACAAGAGAAAAATGAACTTCCTATTTATTCTTGACTTCTTGTAGTAGCTCCTTCCCACCTATCAGCAAAACATTAGGTCTAGGTTCTTCTTTGACTGATTCATCCTTCAAGGGAAACAACACATGCTTATCTCCATCTTTCTCTAGGGAATAAGTGTTTCTCCTTCCATCATGAATATCCTTCCTGTCATACTTCCATGGCCTTCCTAACATAATATGGTAGACATCCATGGGCATTATATCACATAACACATCATCCTTATAAGTACCAATTTGAAATTTCACCTTACACTACTCATTCACCAAGAGATGATGTACTTTTTGTAACCAAGACACTCTGTAGGTGTTATCGGACAAATCGGTAAGTGCAGACACAAACTAATATCCCTAACTTCAACAGGAAGCTATAACAAAACAAGGAAGAATACAAACTTCACCTTAGACTTCATTGTCATATAAACTAGTTCAGAGAGGGACAAATGACATACCTTTTAAATGACGCTTGATCCTCACCAGTGTTTTCCTTGTCACTCCATATTTGGATTTGCGGGATGGTGAACTTGTTTAAGAAGCACAAACCAACAAAGAGAGAGAACAAATATATAGATATTCCAATGAATTCTATGTATAAGATCAAGGAGTTATACAATAAAAGTAAAGACACCTTTATATGGAAGAAATGTATTGATGCATTATATTAAATGGAAGTGGAGAATACAACTCATGCCTTGATGTTGCAAGGTCCCTTCCAATGGATCTTTTCTCCAACACACACACCTTTTCTACAATGCCTTTGATGATGTTGGCCCTTGACCAAGTTTTGAGGAACACTTGGTCATATTTGACCCTTTTTTGACTTCGACAGCCTGTCAAAGATGGAGCGCCAGGTGAAGCAGAGATCATGGGATCTCGACCCACTTTTGCGACCCTTTTAGGGTTTTGGGTTAATGTAATGGGAAAGGGATGTTGACCCATGGGTTTACCCATGTTTTAGGCCTACTTTGTAAAGTATAAATAAGTAGATAATAAATGTAAGAGAGGGCGAGAAGATAAGATAAGTGCTAGTAAAGGCTTTGTGTATATTAAGTGACCGACTTGCAGAGATGAGTGAAAGTGTTGTAAGTGTTGAGTGCACAGATTGTAAGAAGGCTCTGTGCTAGATCTACTCAGGGAAGGAGGATCTGGCGAGGTGCGCACAAATCTTCTGTCCTATGTGGAGTACAAGTGTGAGCTATGTGATGTAACCTGATTAACCACAACTAATAAAGAAGAAGAAGACTTTGTGGACCTAGCCCCAGGGTGGGGGTGAACCACAGTAACTTTGTGTGTTATGATCAGTGCTTCGACCTAATGTTTTGGTTTCTTTCCATGTGTTATTCTTTGATATGATTATGCTATGTTCTTTGCTATGATACTCTTAGATAGATCCACTTTTCTTTCCACTTCTTAGATGTATGAGTGTAGATCTAACATATATGAAAGTGTTGAGTGCTAAACCTATTTTGTTGATGCTAAGTGTTAACTTATCCTAGATCTAAGTGAATGTTGTGGTACTCTGTGCCATCTGCAGAGTGCCTTGAGGGTTAAATACTGATGAATGATCTTTGCTAAAGTACTTGCTAAGAGTAAGAATCACAGATCTGTGTCCTGGCTAAGGTTGCAGACACCTGAGTCCTGCAACCACCCTTGCCTCTACCTTAGGTGAGACTTCATCTACTTCATAGGTGTTGCCGAAAGGGACGGTAGTTAGGGTTTTTTTGGTGCATTGTTGAAGCGTTGAACCCTGGGTCTGCCCCTATGCCAACAAATGGTTCTGTTGTTGGGACCTAAAAATGTGATTGCTAGGAACTGAGGAAGAAGAAACTTTGTGCAAAAGGAAGCTCTGTGTGTAGATATGTTTCCCTAGTGCACATCTTTTTACTCGGCATGTGAAGCTTTGTGCCAGGAACAAGGTCAAATATTAAGAAAGGAAGATCAGATCCGAAGAAAAGAACGAGATCTGGATGCTCTGTTCTCTAAGAAAAGTAAAAGTGTAAATTTCTGAAAGAAAGAAGTCAGATCTGCAAAAAAGAGGTAAGATTTGTAAGCTCCGTGCTCTAATAAAGGTAAGAATAGTCAAAATTTCTTAGATCTGGAAGCTTTGTGCTCTGTAGAAGTAAGATAAGTGAATTTTTTTGTTTCTAGAGCATGGATCTAGGTATGGTTGATAGATTCTGTCCGAGATTAAAAACTAGGGCATTAATAGATGAAATAAAGTTTGATATGAATAGATATGATAAGTATAATGATAGATATGTTATACCTATGCATAGAAAGAATGTCTGGACTAACAAGTGGATGCAGGATCCTAGAAAGAAAATTTTGCAGGCTAGCCACTATGATCCTAGTGCGCAGTACAAGAAGAGTTGGGGATCATTGAAGAGAAAGAGAGGATTAACTCTTTGTTACAGTTGCATAAGACCAAGACATCTTGCTAAGGAATGCCCTGGGAGAAAACCTAGTTGTCTCTGTTGCAAAGCTTTGGACCATGACGTATTGGATTTCCCTAGAAAGATCGCTAAGTTGGAAAGGATGAATCTAAATCAAGAAGACCAAAAGGCAGATCCAGAAAAGGCAGAAACCTAGCAAGAATCAGAGAAAATATTAATACGGATAAAAGAAACCCTAAAGGAACATAAATATGTCCGATTACCAGAGATCTTCAAAGAAAAGGAGAAAGTTGAAGCAAGAATAGGGGACTTCAAAATTGATTGTATTCTTGATGAATAAACACAAGTGAACATTATGCCAGAAAGAACTTGGGAAGCTATAGGAAAGCCTGCCATGATCCCTTCCCTAGGAGGAACAAGTTTATTCAGAGGAAAGCTAGTAAACCTATGTGGAAGGCTCGCCTGGATACCTATGACTGTCAATGGAACTTCGACAGAGGAAGACGTTGAGATTATTAAATTTGTTGAAGACAACACCCTATTTACCATGCTCATAGGAAAACCTTGGATTGATAGAGAACAAGCCAGACGAAAAGAGGAAGAAGAAGTTTTGGAACATAAGAAGCAAGAGTTAAAAGACTCTATGACTAGAAGGATCGCGCTCTTGATTGAAGAACAGAAGAGCCGGACGCAGATATTTAATACTAGAAACCCTGATGTCAAGGCTAAGAGAACACTAGAGGATCCACAGAAGATTGAGTTACCTATTTTTGATACAGAAGAAGTATTACCCAGAAACCCTAGGAAAGAATTTCAACAACGCGAAGCAACTAAGACCACAGAAGGTAAGCATCAGAAGGGTAAAAGAATTATTGAGATGAAGCTCACTGGGAAGAAGGATAGAAATTTAAGAAAGAAAAAGGCTAATACTGTAAGGTCACAAGAAGTTCTAGAGGATACTTCACAGAAAGAAACATTGCAGAATTGGAGCTTCGTCGAGATATCAGAACAACGACATAGAGTACTTCGCCATGACGAAGCAATATAGCTATTGGGGACGATATATCCATTCGAATTCCGCTCTGAACGGGCAGAAAAGCAATAAAGGTTCGTCATCCAACCATTGAAAAGTGCCATAACGGGTCGAACATGAGTTAATGAAGGATCATACCCGTTGCAAGCAGACTGTTGCTAAGTTTCCTTACTTAGTCCATCGTGCCACACACCGAGAATAATTTTTGATAAGTGAGAATTTGAGCACGAAACCTTAGATTAATTCACCCTGAGATCATTGCCTTGTTCCCATATTATTCACTATAGTCCCTGAATTCCTTTTTCACCCAAGCTAGCTAACCCAAGCTTGTATGTCGGACGAGCTCAACACTGTTGAGAAAGAATTTGAAGAAGTTTTAATTGACTTAATGACTAAGAGAGTCATGTTGGAGTGAGGAGTGTCTACAGGTGTACAAGCATCGTCCTCAGGAGCATTTCCAGCTTCCCCCTCCACTTCTCAAGCAAGACCATCCCAACCACCTTCAGAAAGACGATCTAAGCTCAGAAACAACTTCTCCACTATGAATATGATCCCAAGTATCTTGCCTAGATATATCCCACCACTAAGTAGCACAGTGAATCGAGACACTATACCCAGATACTTCAACTATGCTTTGGTCACTGCGTACCTCCCGAAAGGGGTGTGCGTAGTTCGTGCTGACCAGGATAAGCTCATAGCGCTGAAATTTAGTGATTTTAACCTTGGAGATCACAAATTTTACATTATTCTATCCCCACACAAGTACTTAACTATCACAAAAGGGAGGAAACCAAATATTTTCCCTCAGCAATGGACCCATAACCTCGCGCAGTCAACCCTCCTCAATGTAATGAAGATTTTGCATTTCGGGAGGCATCAGGAAGTGAATGCATGCGTTAGATTGTTGCTATCCTTATACCACGGAGGATACTTATGGTTGGATCGTCGCATCACGGTGGATCCAATTCTGATCAATCGGATCACAGGGCTAAGCATGCAGGGCCCTGACCCACAGGATTTTTACCCTAGAAAGACCACAGATCCCGCTCTTGCCCAGTGAATAAAATTCACATATGGTGATGTAGATAAGGGTACGTGAGGCTACAAGGTAGCCTCCATCGAGAATGCAATAATGTGCCTCAATTTCCAGATGATCACAGGGAAGTTATTCCACAAGAACAGACCCACACAGGTGATTGGATTTGTAGTTGACCTCGCAGGGAAGTGCGCAGAGGGACTACAAATGAACTGGGCAAAGTACCTTGTAAATCAGCTAGATATTGACTGCAGAGAAGCACAATACCAAGGGTATGAGTTCCACTTTAGTTGGTTGCTCATACTCATCGCTTTCATCACCTGGGAGCTACCAGAAGGTGCCACTTTTCTGAAGATCAAACCCTTCGAACCACTAGCCGCGAAGTTCTATACGTTGTGGTACTCCAACGACATGAACAAGTAGTGGCAGTCCAATGTCATCTTCCATGCTTATTAAAACCAAGTGAAGAATGCAATCCAGTCTACGCCATGCCTCAAACCAAACACACTTCATATATTTAGACCTTTGATCAAATTCAACGTGGATCACCACTTCACCTATATCACAGCGTGCACCGATGAGCATAAACAACAACTCCAGTCGTACTACAAGTTGACAGATGAAGACTTGGAGAAAATTGCCAAGGAATGGTCAGCGGACCTCCTTGTTCCAGTGGACCCCACAGAAATGTCCGACGTGGAAAGCCCTGAAGCTATACTGGATACACCTAGACCAAGCAAGACTAAGAAGGATGATGAATTTCAAGATATCCATAGCACATCCACAAAGACTACTTTGATCTCACCTGCGCAGGGAGATGATGGTGAAGAACTAGGTGGAATAGAGGTTGAGAAAAATAAAGGCGAGGTTACTCCTCCTAGAGAGAAGGAGGATCCCTCTAAGAAAGGGAAGGCCACCCCACCAAATCCCTCCTCCCAGAAGAAAACTAAGGCCACTCAGACTACGTTTAAGACTACCCTCACACAGGATGACTTTGACTTCTTGATCGTTGTGTTGAATGATGCCTCACTAGAGATCACAGAAAGGCAAGAAGCGAAGCAGGAGGAGATATTCAACTGAATCAAGGGTGAACTTCAAGAAGTGTCGTAGGCACTCCAGTCCAGCCGAGCCATTTCTACTATTCCCTTGACGACAGGAACAACAAGAACAAGCGATGAGCCCACTCAATTACACCAGATCATCGAGACAGTCGAAGCTCGCCTTCGACAAGTTCAAGAAGACACAACGCAAGCCACCCAGGCTTTGGCACAAGTACAAAGCACACTTATAATACAACAGAGGAAGGCAGAACATGAATATCTTGCCTTACAAGTGAAGTGGGAGGAGGAGAAAGAACAGTTACAGCAGACCAAGGACCAATTGCTAGCAAAGTAACTTAAGGTGTGTTATAACCCTAAATTGCACCACACATGCTTACCTGGCATCAGGCCAACTCATATCCCTTCTTTGCCAAAAAACTACTGAACAACTCTTCTAAAAACTCCATTTTTAAAAAGCAAACTCTAGCAGGCTCACTACAGCCTGCGGGCAAATGCTAGCAGGCCCACTACAGCCCGCGGGGCAAACGCTAGCAGGCCCACTACAGCCCGCGTTTGCCTTCAGAATCACAAAAAACGGAAAGTTGCCGACGGAACGAGAAGCTTTTGGTCAGTTAACTGGAACTCCCCGCCATGCATGGTTGAGAGTTCGTCTAAAACCCTAGCTCCTTCTAGCCTATAAAAGAAGGGGTAGGGGTACTATTCAAAGGGAGGAAAAATCATAGGAAAGAAACTTTCCCCAATTGCCGAATCCGTTTTGTCCCAACCCTTTAGCCTTTTCTCAAGCTTTAGGAGAATTCAAGCAAAGCAGTTGGAGGACAAAGAAGAGGAGGAGCCCAGGATTAGGATCAAGGAATGGTGGCCGGTCTCTATAATCATTGTAAGTTGATTCATGTTGAGATTAATAAAAAGATACTTTTCTCATCCCGAATACATGAGTATTATATGCTTTTATTTGATTTTTGTTTAATCTCTAACCCTCTAGTAGATCAATAGCATGCATGCGTAGTTTTGTCGTGATTGCAGGAAAGCTTTTTGGAAGGAGCAGCAGCAGCAAAGGGACAAAATCTCAACGGAGGATCTACACCAACCGTCGATACAAAAGGTTAGTTGGTTCTTCCCATGTTTGCATGAGAAAAAGGGTTTTAGGTTGGGGTGGAAGGTTAAAAGTTAATTCTTAAGGGTCATGATCTGCATGCAAGTTTAAACCCTAGCTTGTTAGTCCGTAGGGTGGAATAACCCACAACAGAATTGGCGACTCCACTGGGGATATTTTACTCTTAGGGTTTTTGGATTTCATTAGAGGTTCTTGGGTAGTTCAAAGAAGTTAGTTTTCTGTTTCTTTGTTTATTTTTGTTTTCTGTTAGGTCAAAAGCTAGCAGGGAACCTGGTTATCAATACCAGTTTTCCTTGACTGACGCTTGACATTTATTCTCGGGACACACAGATGTACACGCGGCCTGCATAAGGCCTGCACGCGTGTGACCCGTGCCCTAACCTCCTACAGCCCGCGTTTGAACGCCTGCTGTAGTGGTTTCAGTAGCGTGTAGAGCTCAGGAAGCTTAAGAGGCAGTTTCCTCTTCCCTGTCAGAAGTTTACCTTCTCAGGGGGATTTATGGATCCTTTCTGGGGTCTTGATTGGTTTAGTGTCTTGCTTTCAGTCTGCCTTATTGTTTTGGTTATTCTTAGCATTAGTTTTCTTTTTTTGCAAATTTTCCTTTTCTGTTGAAGTAATAGCATCCAAGCCTTTTAGAGACCCTGGTTGTCAATACCAGAGGCCTTTTTCAGGTCTGGACTACCTGTGTGTTGCTTTATCTTGACTTTTATACAGACCCACGGCCTGTTTGAGTCTAGCCCGCGAGTACCCGTGCGCTATTGTAGTTCAGCATGCGTTTGCACGCGTGCTGTCTTGGTGACAGTCGCGGGTTAGATTGGTAGCCTTTCAGCTTGGGTGGGGCAGTCATCCCCTCCTGTGGTGAGAAGAGCTCCTCTCAGGGGTATAGAGTCTGGAGTTGCACAGTCAGCAGGTTAGGGCATCTTATCCTTAGATTGTGTTTGTTAATTGATGTTTTGATAGAAAAGACAAAAGAGAAAAAATATTTGTTTTATGGTTTTTAGGCAAGTGTCAGAATCGGTGCTGTTTGGATTGCTTTTTTGCATTTTTTTTTTCTCTGATTCTGTTTGCGATTTGCGCTTTAAGCCAGAGTTTTATTTTCATTCTCTTGGTTTTGTTCTTTTCAACATTTTTCCTTGTTGTGTTATTTTACAACGAAATAAAAATCAATTTCTTGTTTCATTTTCTTCTTGGTTTGAAGATTGTGTTGTTGCATCAGTAGCTAGGAAAGAAGTATTTTTGCATAAGTTCTTGTAGTTCATTTCAGGTATAAGTAGCTCGCAAATATGAGCGAAATTTCTCCTTATTTACTGCATGAAATCTTAGTAAATTTGAAAAAGAAAAGAAGTCTTTCATAGAAAAGTTGCTAGTTTTGCATTTTAGTAAAAGTTTTTGTTTTCACGCATTTTGTTCATTTTTCTTTGAGTCTTTTTACACACCATCAGTTTCACTTTCGTACCTTGTGACTTAAGAATCCCATTAAAAGAAACGCTAATTAAAATCAAGTAGACTTTTTTGTTTATAGGGTGCATACACTAGCTCAGGACTAGGGCCTTGGAATAGGTTGGAGAGTAAATTCTCCAAGGCCACCCAAACCAAACATTGGAGTCTGTCAATAGGGAGTGTAGAAGTCCAATTACGGAAAGTTATCCTCGTGTTTAGCCCCTGTGTTCGAGTATTTGTTAAGGGATTCCGTCGTTTGCATTTTCCACGGGGCTTCGTGGGTCTCGAATCCATTTGAGGTCCTCAGTTGTCTTCCGAACCATTTTCTCTTGATACCCTTGACAGGTTTCGGGCTTGATACCCTGCTCATTGTGGTCTACCCGACTGCCGACTATACCCGCCTGGTGACTGTTCACGTGCTGGCAAACTAGTTGCCAATCTTTTCTAGGGACATACACAGGTGACTGTGGGGGTATACCGCGGTACCTAGGACGGAAATCAGACCAACGCTTTGCAAAGTATACCCGGAGGGTGCTTTCGTATTCGAGTTGCACTTGCACCGGTAAGTTGCTCTAGTGTTGGTTGTTGTAACTTTTCTTCCAACTAGTTTAGTGCTTGCTTGATTTATCTTCTAGGGGCTTTCTTTTAGTGAGTGTTACTATTTGTTCATGTAGAATACCTTAGTGTGTCATGAATCTTCTCACACAGTGGAGGATTTAGAGCTCCGCCGGTCACGAAGGCTTCTGGGCCTGCCGCCGGTTATACTGGAGCCACCCCCGCCACCATTGAGGCGGAAGCTAGACCATCAAGGGTCTTTCGAAGCAACCAGGGATTTTGAGCCCGAAAAACCCCCCGAGGAATCTACCGCTAATCTTGGATTGGTTGAAACCTCAAACAATGATACTTGGTCGGACATTATTGTGCCAATTCAATTTTACGAACGCCTGTCAGTGCCTAACCCAGTGATGGAACCAAACTCTGTTACTTCATCTGGGAATTCTTCCATTCCCATCACTGTTGCTACCACAGAAGAAGCTTCTCCTAACTTGCCTTTGTCGGTGGTCCGAGCCACCACGGTCTCGGCCGCAACTACGTCACACAGTGGACCGACCCCATCTATCGCGGTGGCCACACCTCTTTACACACCTAGTGCGACAGGCGCACCTAGTGTGACAAGTGCTCCATTTTCATACGGTATGCCTAGTTCAGGTACTAGTCCTGTACTCACTTCATCCACTTTCAAGACTTTGGGTCTGGGGGCAGGGAGCTCTAATGCTCCTCTACAAGGTCAACTTGGGGGCATTCCTATCCCTTTCAATGCTTTTCCTTACGCTGGAGGTCATATTCCTCCTTCGTCCCCTTCGCTTGGTGGATCGCATCAGCAGTCCGCCGGGCAGCCTACACACACAAGTCCTTTTGGAGCCAAGAGTCAAGGAACACCTGCACAAACTCAGCCGGTAGTTTCGTCACCGTTTGTTTGGAACGGGACGTTTGGTAATAACTCTTTCGCATTCGCTACTTTCCCATCTGGGGGCACACCTGTTTTTGGACAGTTTACGCCGGCACAGGGTACTATTCCTGCATTGGGGGCACATATACCCGGACCTTGGAACTCAGCACAAGGATCCATTCCATCCTTTGGAATTTCGTTATGGGGTAACTCTTTCCATAGCCATTGGAACCCCGGACAGAATTCTATGCCTCTTCCATCAGGACCGGCATGGGGTAATCCATCCCAAAGTTCGTCAAACACAATGAACACCCAACATCCTATGTCTTTCATGGGGAATCAGCCAATGAAGTATCCTCAGATGAAAAACCCTTATGCTGGTCAGGGCCATGGTTTCTACCAGAACCCGAGCCAGCAGCCAAACATTTCCTGGAAACCTGGTGCCAGTCAAACTCCAGGACCCTTTTATCCCATCTATCAGTAGCAACCTAAACTACCTTTCTTGGAAACGTTACACTTGCCATATTTAAAACAGTTGTTGAATGATCATATCTGTCATGATCCACGTTGGCCTCCTATGCCGACGAAGTTGCCTTCGGACATCCAAAAGTTCGAGGCCAAGCCTAACGAAAATCCAGGTGATCACGTGACTACTTTCCACTTATGGTGTTCATCTAACTCACTGAAAGATGACTCCGTCCAATTGCGATTGTTTCAACGCACTCTTATTGGGAGTGCCACGAAATGGTACATAGATCTTGATCGTTCACGATATTCTTCTTTTGGCGAACTGGCGATGGCCTTCCTCAACCATTTCCAGTTACCTGTGAGATACGACGTCGGCACAAAATTGCTAGCTAATTTTGAGCAGACGACCACGGACCATATCTTGGATCATATTCGAGAGTGACAACGCCGAAAGAGTCTTATCAAAGTATCCGTCCCACCAGCATTCCTGCTTGAGTGGTTCCTTAAGTCTTTAGTTCCGCAGTTATCCAAAGACGTCGCAACTTCAGGGATTTTCTCCGAGGAAGATGCCATCATGAGGGCTCAACAATTTGAGCTTATCTATTCTCAGTCTGGTCTATTGTACAACATCATGATGGATGCACCACGATTGATTCTAGATAAAACCAGACAGAGAGCCGGACCACATGCCGATGGAATAGTTGGTTCGGCACAAACCAAGCCCGCTGAGAAATTGACAAAACAATTGCAGCAGTTATCCATACAACACTCAGCGGCCAACCAGACTACTGCTTTGGCTGCTCCTCCTACTCAAACGTCGGAAGTACACTCCGTACAAACAACTAACCCAAAGGCCAACCAGCAGCCCGAGGGGAAGAAAAAACAACGCAAGAAGAGTAAGGGGGATAAAAAAACAAATAATAATGTTGGCGATGGCACCACGAAAAAGAGGAAGGTGAGGTATCCATGCAACTTATGTGCGGAAGACCACCCAACCCATCTATGCCCTCGACTTGCGGAGGCCCATAATTTTGTCACATAGCAACAGCAAGCTGTGTTGACTAATCCCTTTCAGCATGGGAAATATTTGACTCAAGCCTCTACAAGTGTCGAGGGGGCCATCCAAGAAAACTTCCCTCCCCCAAACAATTCATCTTCTGTGAACGTATATATGGTGAAAAGTGATGCTTTCATAACAACTAGAGCTCACGATTATAGCAAACCAAGTGCTCCTGAGAAGGGCAAAGAAGCCGAAATCCCATCTCTTCCTCTACATATTGAGAAGACGTTGGGTGAAACAATGACACGCATCCAAAAAGGTGTGTTCAAATGCACTTCTCATAATCCAAACGCAAGGGCCGCCCATAACTACTCTGTGGTGGAAGATTTATCACAAACCCCTTGTGCTATGTCCGCTTTGGAGGTCCTCCAAAGTTTCCCTGCTCAGAGGAAAGCCTTGTTGACTGCTTTAGGCTCTACTGAGACTTGTAACCCGGGTACCATCATGTTAGATATGACTGACTTGAAACCTCATTTGCCTTACCACGTAGTGTTCCAGATAGTAGTGGCTCATCCCACGAAAACTTTTACACGGAATATCTTTCGCATGGTGGTAGATGAGGGCGCTTCGACTTGCGTTATGTCATTAGCATGCTGGAAAGCCATTGGTCAACCTGAGTTGTCTCCGTCACCTACTCTCCTCACTGCGTTCGATGGTCATTCTTTCCGACCGCATGGCATCATTCCTTCTTTCCCTATGCAGTTAGGGGGAAAGACCGTGTGTGTCCAAGTAGAGGTAGTTTATGCCCCCATCGACTACAATCTATTGTTAGGTCGTAGTTGGACTTATGCAATGCAAGTGGTGGTTGCTACAATCTTTCGAGTCCTATTGTTTCTACATGAAGTCCGGATAGTGACCATTGATCAGTTATCCTTCTCTCAACCTGAACCAGCTTTGGGGGCATCCACGGTTCCCATGGTTGATAATCCTCAAGCCGGTGTTGTCAACATAGGAGTTGGTTTGTGCCCATCGTTGATGGGTACTTTCGATTACCCACCTCCTCATGGCGATGTCAAATTTATATCGAACCACCACAAGGCTGAGATTTTCCATGTTTCGTCGTTTTTCACGACTTACTTTCAGGATCCGTGGACTCTTCCTTCCCCATCAGCCACGATGGATGAGACAGGGCACGCTGGCATGGCCACGCCCTTGTCAGCCGCTGAAGTAGCATACTCTTTGGTCCAGCAAACTTCAGCTACTCCTGATTCGATTCCCGCACAAGAGTTGGATCCACTCCTTGAGCCTATCTGGGCTCAGGATTCTCTTACTGATATCGATTCATTAGATCTAGTCTTGCCTTCTGATGAATCTATAATCGAAGCAATGACTGGTCCGGACAAATCCTGGGAATATCTTCATCACAGATCATATTTCCTCCCAGAGTTACACCGAATCGAGGCAGGAGAATTCACTATCACCATGACGGGAGATCATCCTTGTCCCATTAACCTCTTAGCTACACACGATATTTATGCTGAGGGAAATATGGAGACTATCGCTGCCACGATACCTATCAACATCTCCCGAAACCCTAGCGTCATGGAGAATGTCTTCGTCGGAGCGGATTTCTCCCCCGAAGAGGTTCAAATTTACACGGATCTTTTCAAATAATTCCACGATGTTTTTTCCTGGTCTTACGAAGCAATACCTGACATCGACCCACAAAGTGTCGATCACGGGCTACCTTTGTTTTTTTTCAAGCTCGCTTTGAGACCCAAAAGAAACATCCGACGAGACTGTATTTATGCTTTTCGATCTCGTCCTGATTAACTGAGAAAAGTAACCATTATGGAGTCTTCTTTAAGCCCTTTTTAGACTCCTTAAAGATGAAAAGATTGCCGAGTGACCTTGTTTCTTCACACTCGTTACAATGGTCCAGAAGAACATTCCTTAAATGGGTCTCCTTTTAAGCCCTTTTCAGACCCTCTAAACATGAAAAGATTTCCGAGCGATCTTGTGGCCTTTCACGCTCGTTAAACTGAAATTTGAAGTCACGTCTGTCCGGCGGTAGTTTACCCCTTTTTCGGTCTGGACGGTCAACTGTACGAACAAAGGAATACTCTATCGAATTTCAATTCTTTAGAAGAGTATCCTCAGGTATAATTTTATTCCTTTTTCGGGCCTGAGGGACTAAATTTACGAAAAAGAAACCCCCCCGGAGTCCATAGTTAAGCTCTTTTCAGACTCCCTAAAATTGAAAATATTGTCGAGTGACCTTATTCTTTCACACTTGTTAAAACGGTCCAGAAGAACATTCCCGACGGAGTCCATAGTTAATCTTTTTTCAGACTCCTTAAAATTGAAAAAATAGCCGAGTGATCTTGTCCTTGTCACACTCGTTAAAATGGTTTTGAATTGACGTCTAGTCAGTGCTAGTTTACCCCTTTTTCGAACCGACTAGACTATTGACGAAAAAGGTACCCCAATGGAGTTCCCTTTTATGTTTTTTCAGACTCTCTAAACATGAAAAATCACCAAGCTTCCCTTCTTTGGGCTTGTTAAACTTACATCGAAGGACGTTACCATTGTGTGTTCTGTCAACCGCACTTGCATCCTTTACCCATCAGCTTAGTAACAGTTTGTTTTTGCGTCTTGACACCTTTGGCCACTGGAGGATTTTTCCCGAGTGTCATCTCCTAGAACATCAGTCTTTTCCTTGTGCCTTGAGCTCGTATGTTTGCTATGCTCATTCCTCCACTGTAACGTAATATTCCTTTATTCTTTTTCAAAATATTCAAAAAGAACAAAAAAATCAAATACACCCCAAAAAGAGGATGGGAAAAGTATTTTCTTTATTGGCAGCATTATGAGTCGCCCTTGGATAAAGCACATCTGTCCATTTGATTCATCAAACTTGGGGATGTAGTATGACCTTAGGAAGCTTTGCTCGCTATATTGAGTTGTGTCCTCCACTGTTTGGTTACTCTTCTAAACATATGGAGAGTTTGTGTTGCCTCCTGCTTCGTAGACTTATGATTAACAGATATGCTACCTGAGTCTTATCACTTGTCGTGCTATTGTCCAAGGGAAGTTTGTTACTTAGCCTGAGTTGGCCCCTCTGCAATATGTCTCTTGTCTGCATACCCAACCATCCTGAACGTCCAATCAAGTCCTTGTTCGAAATCACTGAAGCCTTCAGTCTGATCATCAAGATTATCAATTTTGTCCACGCCCGACGAGTCATCGAAGACCTCTGGGTAGTGCAGTCGTACACTCATATTACACTCCTACCCAAGTTTTGAAGATTTTGAATTTGTTGCTCGAGCTCTGAAGTCCTCATCTCTAGCCATCAGACCTTATCAACTTCTACGAATATGGATACTTTGCATGTATATCTTTTGGATTTCGAGATGTAGATCCGCTATGTACTGTTTGCAGCTACACTTTATATAGTTATATGACATGGATCTACAGTGTATTTGATTGGTAGCCATGCGTTCTATTTTATCCCAAGCATGGGTATGCCCGCCTCGGTGAGACATTTGTTATTTTGCAGACGACACCTCTTGATTCCTGATTCTTGGGCTCACTCATTCAGCATATCAGTACAGATTGGTAAAAGATTGGTAATGTATTTCTGCCATCAGATGCTCTTCTGACCTCACACATTAGGGGGCATCTGTTATAACCCTAAATTGCACCA
Organism: Picea engelmannii; assembly: GCA_009831015.1. Taxonomy (NCBI): domain Eukaryota; kingdom Viridiplantae; phylum Streptophyta; class Pinopsida; order Pinales; family Pinaceae; genus Picea; species Picea engelmannii. Next base: position 10,019 of record WSFP011313613.1, on the reverse strand, counting down.
CACATGCTTACCTGGCATCAGGCCAACTCATATCCCTTCTTTGCCAAAAAACTACTAAACAACTCTTCTAAAAACTCCATTTTTAATAAGAAAACTCTAGCAGGCTCACTACAACCCGCGGGAAAACGCTAGCAGGCCCACTACAGCCCGCGGGGCAAACGCTAGCAGGCCCACTACAGCCCACGGGGCAAATGCTAGCAGGCCCACTATAGCCCGCGTTTGCCTTCAGAATCACAAAAAATGGAAAGTTGTCGACGAAACGAGAAGATTTTGGTCAGTTAACTGGAACTCCCCGCCATGCATGGCCGAGAGTTCGTCTAAAACCCTAGCTCCTTCTAGCCTATAAAAGAAGGGGTAGGGGTACTATTCAAAGGGAGGAAAAAGCATAGCAAAGAAACTCTTCCCAATTGCCGAATCCATTTTGTCCCAACCCTTTAGCCTTTCCTCAAGCTTTAGGAGAATTCAAGCAAAGCAGTTGGAGGACAAAGAAGAGGAGGAGCCCAGGATCAAGATCGAGGAACGGTGGTCGGTCTCTATAATCATTGTAAGTTGATTCATGTTGAGATTAATAAAAAGATACTTTTCCCGTCCTAAATACATGAGTCTTATATGCTTTTATTTGATTTGTGTTTAATCTCTAACCCTCTAGTAGATCAATAGCATGCATGCGTAGTTTTGTCGTGATTGCAGGAAAGATTTTTGGAAGGAGCAGCAGCAACAAAGGGATAAAAGCTCAACGGACGATCTACACCAACCGTCGATACAAAAGGTTAGTTGGTTCTTCCCATGTTTGCATGAGAAAAGGGGTTTTAGGTTGGGGTAGAAGGTTAAAAGTTAATTCTTAAGGGTCATGATCTATATGCAAGTTTAAACCCTAGCTTGTTAGTCCGTAGGGTGGAATAACCCCACAACAACGTGCACAACTGAGTTCAAAAAGAACTTCTCTCTGTGATGGTCATTGAAGTGAAGATTGAAGAATGTATCCCATAGTAGGTGACACAACTTGAAGAAGTAATCCAACAACTTTAGCAGTGCATCACAGATCTGGAACTTTGTACCATGCTCGAGACTCCCCAAGAAGTAAGAGATCTAAGGGAGGCAACTTCCCGTAGTGCAGTTGATAGGTTAAAAACCTTGGCTTTGCAATGTAAGAAGTTGAGCGCTAGAAGTGCCCAGACTTATGAGAACCTCACAGAGAACCCAAAATTGTAGACATTAGAGGTGAAGCTCCAAGAAGCAAAGAAACATGCAGATACACTACAGGCGTAGTTGAAGGCCTTGACCCCAATTTAAATAATGAAGAGATTTCTAGAAAAACGCACCGCCCAACAACAGGTACACATGTTGCAAATTAAAGTGATGGAAGTCTCTCAACGACTTCAACCCCTCCAAGAGAAAGCATGCCAACTGTTCACTGAATTTGAGAGCCAGGCAACCGAGCTTGAACAGGTTGTCATCACCATAGAACATCGCATGGAAGGACCAGTAAATGATGCAGTGATCTAGGAGTTCACTGAGCAAGAGGTTGTCGCACTACAATAGGTCGAAGTAGCTCGGGCCAAGCTCAAGACATTCGAAGTGGAGTTGATCAAACCAGAGTGACTCGAGACAAGCCACAGGTGAGTGTTGTGGGCATGTTGGCCCTTGACCAAGTTTTGAGGAACACTTGGTCATATTTGACCATTTTTGGACTTCAACAGCCTGTCAAATATGGAGCGCCAGGTGAAGCAGAGATCATGGGATCTCGACCCACTTTTGGGGCTCTTTTAGGGTTTTGGGTTAATGTAATGGGAAAGGGATGTCATCCCATGGGTTTACCCATGTTTTAGGCCTACTTTGTAAAGTATAAATAAGTAGCTAAGAAATGTAAGAGATGGAAAGAAGATAAGCTAAGTGCTAGTAAAGGATTTGTGTATATTATGTGACCGACTTGCAAAGCTGAGTGCAAGTGTTGTAAGTGTTGAGTGCACAGATTGTAAGAAGGCTTTGTGCTAGATCTACTCAAGGAAGGAGGATCTGGTGAGGTGCACGCAGATCTCCTATCCTATGCAGAGTACAAGTGTGAGCTCTGTGTTGTAACCTGATTTACCACAGCTAATAAAGAAGAATAAGACTTTGTGGACATATCCCTAGGGTGGGGGTGAACCATGGTAACTTTGTGTGTTGTGCTCGGTGCTTTGATCTAATGTGTTGGTTTCTTTCCATGTGTTATGCTTTGATATGATTATGATATGTGCTTTTCTATGATACTCTTAGATATATCCACTTTGCTTTGTTCTTCTTAGATGTATGAGTGTAGATCTAACATATATGAAAGTGTTGAGTGCTAAAACTATTTTGTTGATGCTAAGTGTTATCTTAACCTAGATATAAGTGAATGTTACAGTGCTTTGTGCCATTTGCGAAGTGACTTGAGGGTTAAATACTGATGAATGATCTTTTCTAAATTACTTTCTAAGAGTAAGAATCACAGATCTCTGTCCTAGATAAGGTTGCAGACACCTGAGTCTTGCAACCACCCCTGCCTCTACCTCGAGTGAGACTTCATATGCTTCACAGGTGTTGTCGAAAGGGCTGGTAGTTAGGGTTTTTTTGGTGCGTTGTTGAAGTGTTGAACCCTGGGTCTGCCCCTATGCCAACAGATGAAGAAGATCCACAATCTGACTTAGAGAGCTAAAGAAAAGTTATCTCAAGTATAATCTATAGCAGAATTCTTCATGTATAATAAATCCCTCTTTATATAGGGTGAAAGAGGGATGGATGAGGAGATTAGGATGATCCCACTAGATCATATAAGTGAGTAAGATCCAAACCGATCGGAGGCCACCTCATATTCTAGAAGATTCCCTTCTAGAACATTTGTGAATTTCACTTTTCCCTTGTTTAAGCATCATCGCACCCTATGCACGGGAAGCCTGCGACGACGCCATAGTCCATATTTGGTGCAACATGAGACGATCAAGAATCATCGCACCCCAAGTATAGATAAGGGTGCGATGATCTCCTTTGGCATAGTTTTTAAGGAAGAAAAGCTAATCCACTTTTCTCATGGAGAAAGTCTCTTTTAGTGTTTTCAGGGAACATGGAAGTGAGTTATGCACATGTCGTTATTTGATCACTGGGGTGACCAAAATAATGTGTAACAGAATTCCCCCTACAGTATGAAGTTGGAACCTTTGACATCTTAAATACTTTGTAGAATGTGTGTGTCGAAAACAAGGAGCGCATCAGTCGGGAACCTGCAAGCAGTCAAGCATCTGCATAATAATATACCATCTTCTGAGGTAGGCATTCCCATAATCATACTACAAGTGACTCTAATCATAAGTGTCAATTAATTCATGGCCACTAAACATACACTGTGGATCCATGTCATCATGATTTGGCATAGCCATGAGAAATACGTTGTGGATCTATGTTTAAAAAATTCAAATTTGGACATAGCCACGAGACATACACAGTGGATCTATGTGTCAGTACAAACTCATGAATACTCCGTCGCAACCTGGACTGATATGGTGAGATCCAGGGTCTTCATTTACATCATCCCTAAGTACGAATATAGCCATGTGATTACAGGTGTCAAAGTTGAACATGGTAGAAACCACTTGATTACCGATCATTAATGAAAACCATTAACAAGTGCAAGGGAAACCACCATTGATGTTAATGACTCCCAAGGTACTCTAGTACAATCCAATGAATGTGAATGAATGAGTTGAAGTTGAACACTCTATGGAATATTCCAATTAGGGGCCAATGATGTGAACCCACTGTTGAAATCGAGGAGACCTACCATTGAGGCATGCAAGCTCCAATGTACTAAATGATTCCTAAGTATTTTTCCCAGATAATGAGTTGAATTCGATAGGAAAAGACTTGTCATATGAGGGCCTTAATGTATCCCCCATCAATGACATGAAATATGTAACATATTTGAATTAAATCAGATTATGAAGTAATTCGGAACTAACTCAGGGAAGGCCAACATGGTAGAAAATTTAGAACTGCAGATGGTCAACTCGATAGAAGGCTTGTTTAGGCTGAACTTCTCTTGAACATATAAATGACATGACAACTATCTTGGAAGCATTGACTCAAGGATGACCCAACATATGGACTTTTGGATGGTCAAATGAGAGAGAAATGTATTTCCCAACCTAGATACAGTGATGAAGGGGGTGTCATGTTCAAGAGCAACTTAATGCCACTAACACAGATACAGATACACATTTATTTCTCAATTTCCCCCCACCATTTATGGCGAGTACCTCTGTATTTTTATGTAAGCTTGAGGAGGAAAACATATTCTTATAATGTAAGCTCATCCTTTGGATGAGTCCTTCGTATTATGTTTAACGAACCCTAAGAAGGATTGGTTCGGTCCCATATGGGCCTTTCAATGTTTGTTTTACGAGTCCAAAGAAAAAAAACTCAGGGGTTTTTCATGTTTAGAGAGTCTAAAAAACACTTAAAGAAAACTCTATAATGTCCTTTTTCATAAGTTATTCAGAAGAGACCAAAAAAGATATAATCTACTGCTCATCAAACATTTTCTTCAAATACTTTTACGAGCGTGAAAAGAACAAGGTCACTTGGCTATATTTTCATGTTTAGGGAGCTTGAAAAGAGCTTAAAGGATACTCCGTAGGGTTCATTTTTTGTATTACCAATGCGAGTTCGAAAAAGCGATAAAAGGTTACTCGATTTCATTCTCATGGTTTCACGAGCATGAGAAAGAATTAATACTGTGCTTGGATTTTTTCCTAAAAAACCCTAAAAGTATATGTACATAAGAAAAACACACAAAAACGACAAAAAATGGAGGATCTGTGTCAAATGTCCCATCCTTAGATCTTTCCATCTGCAATAGAAAAACTTTGTAAAGTTCATTAGACTTAGGGCATAGGTAAAATATTCAAAAAATAATTTAATTTGCAATAAAATATGGTAAAAAGTAATAAAATAGGTCAAAATAACGCATTTACAATTTCATTTTGCAATTTCACCCAAATAGTGCCCAAAACCCTCATTTTCTTCCAAAATTCAAGTGTCGATTCTAGAGCACCTGGAGCCCAAAACAGATGTCCTACACACCATCAGTTCCCAACTAGATACCATGCAAATTAAAAGAAAACAAGAGGAAGAAAATGTTGTGTTAGCAATCTTCTATCATCAGTGTAGGAGGAAACACCCTGAAAAGGAATTCCCCCTCAATGTTATTGAACTCTATGGTATTTTCACAGAGAACCATCCTACTAATGAATGCCCTTCTCTCCCCGGACTCAAGGCTATGTTCAAGGGAAGAGGAGAACCTGAGACATCTTACCCCCTTAGGAGACCATGGAGACAAAAAAACCCCAGCATGTTTGCTGACCCAAGTACACAATACCCCCAACAACAATGGGTACCTCCCATGTCTTATCCTCAGTGGTCAACACAAACCCAACCTTGGCAACAGTGGTGGAGAGGACCTGTATATGGAAATGTCCCCTTTCAACCAACAAATTTTCCCACCTATCCACAATATCCTTCGAACATTTCACAGTTGCTCCCAGGTTTTAACCCCCTTGCTCTTATTCCACCTCCACAACCACTTGCACTACCCATGAATCCAAATATGCAACAACCAATTCAAGTTGCACCCATCCAAAACCCTCCTCGGCCTACTCCTATTCCTGCACAACCTATCCCTAACCCAAATAACAGACTGACACAACCTATACAAAATGTTGACGTACAAACCTTTCCTACATATGTAATAATGCCAGCTCCATTTAATGGAATTGAATTAAGGTCAGGAAGGATTGTAAACAAAACAAGTCCCACTATGTTCATTCAAGAGGAACACGTGCATAATCACACAAACCAAGAGGAACAAATAGGTGCCCAAATGGTTCAAAGAGAAGAAAAGATGACTAATCCAATGAACGAAGAAAGAAACACTCCAGTACCACAAGAAATCCCTTCTCCCAACTCCTTTACAGAAGAAACACCCCATGAAGTGAATCCCCCTTACCCAAAAAGGTTTCTCATAAAGAAAACCGAGGAACCTCTAGAACATAATCTAGAGACTGAACTCTGGAATATATGTGTAAAGATCCCACTACTACAAGCCATTAAAGACATACCTATCTATGCTAAAATTGTAAGGGACCTTTGCATTAAAAATCCAGGGATAAAGAGGAAAGAGCCTCCTGTCATATGGGTGGTAGGACAGTTATCTAAGTTTATAACAGAAATGCCTTCCAAGTATAGTGATCCAGGAAACCCGGTGGTAACCATAGAAATCAATGGTGTTGCCTTTCCTAATACATTGATTGATCTAGGGGAAGCAATAAATGTGATGTCAGTAAACACTATGAAAACATTGCAACTAGATCACTTAAGACCTACACAAACTTTGCTAGAACTTGCAGATAAATCAGTCATCACCCCAACAGGAAGTTTAGATGATATAACAATGACATTAGCCTCTTGGGAATACCCTATGTATTTCCTGGTAATCCATCCCAAATCCCCCAAACCAGGACACCCAATGGTACTAGGCCGACCTTGGTTGGACACTACTGATGTATTCATCGGTTGTCGATCTGGAGAAATGACAATTTCCGATGGCACTCAAAGTCAGAAACTTATCCTTTTTCCCTCTGCCCAACTAGCCACGGAAGTCCCTCTCTGGTTGGAGAATATGTATGGGGAGGAGGATTGTACCCAGCCCTTGTTGACACTTGAACAAGTAAAAGGAGTACAAGAACACTCTGAAGAACAAATCCTAAGTCTATTCTTGGTTTCTTCAGCATGCATTGACTATCCCCAATCTTTCCCCAACTACACACACATCTTTAGCCCTGAATTTCAAGAAATTTGGCACCCTTCTACTTCTACAACAACCACTCTTTTGCAAATAGAGGAAGGGAAGGAGTCTACTATCCAAGTTGTAGAAATCAGACCTGGGAAGTCCCTGTATATCAATGCTAGCCTAGAAACAGATCAACAACAAAAGCTGGTACAAATGATTCAAGGGAAATCCGATGTGTTTGCATGGGATTACTCTGACATGAAAGGGGTCCACCCAGATACATGTATGCATCATATTTACACTAACGATCAAATCAGACCTATCCAACAACCCCAGAGAAGAATCAACCTAGCCTTGAAAGATATAGTAAAGGAAGAACTCCAAAAACTCCTACAAGCCAATTTCATTTACCCTATATCAAATAGCAAATGGGTCTCCCCATTAGTTATTTTACCAAAGAAAAACGGGAAATGGAGGATTTGTGTGGACTTTCTAGAACTAAACAAGGCCACCTATAGAGACTACTTCCCTTTACCTTTCATAGATCAGGTCTTGGCTACTTTATCTGGGAAGAGGTACTTTTCTTTTCTGGATGGGTTGAGTGGCTACAACCAAATACAAATTTCACCAGAAGACCAGGATAAGACCACATTCAGCTGCCCTTGGGGAACCTATGCTTATAGGGTTCTCCCCTTTGGGTTATGTAATTCCCCTGCTACCTTTCAAAGGGTTGTCTTGGATATTTTCTCTGATCTGACCAATGATTGTGTGGAAGTCTACATGGATGACTTCACGGTATATGGGAATGATTTCCAACAGGCATTGGATAATTTGAAGAAGGTACTGGTTAGATGTAGAGAGACCAACCTCTCATTCAGTCATGAAAAATCAAGAATGATGCTTACTAAAGGAATCATCCTAGGTCACCACATCTCCAGTATCGGAATAAGAGTGGACCCTGCCAAAATCGACATTATTTCCCAAATTAAGATCCCTAGTTCACAAAAGGAAATCAGAAGTTTCTTAGGGCATGTTGACTACTATAGGAGGTTTATTCTAAATTTTACAAACCTAGTTGCCCCCCTTTTCAAACTACTAATGAAAGATGTTGAATTATTTTGGGATGAGAAATGCCAAATCTCTTTTGAAATCTTAAAAAAAAAACTGTCAAGTGCTCCTGCTTTGAGAGGTCCAAACTGGTCTCTTCCTTTCCATATCTGTACAGATGCCTCAGATACTTCTTTGGGAGCTGTATTAGGACAAAGGGAAGGGCAGATTCCTTATGCTATATACTTTGTTAGTAAGAACCTCTCACCTACTAAAGCAAACTATACTGTCACAGAGAAAGAATTCTTATCAGTAGTACATGCCATCAACAAGTTTAGACACTATGTAACAGGATACAAAGTTTTTGTGCACACATATCACTCATCTATCATATTTCTAACGAATAAACCTGTTACAAATGCTAGAATAACTAGATGGTTCTTGTTACTACAAGAATTTAATATCACTATTATAGATAGGCCTGGAAGAGATAACTTGGTTGTTGATTTTCTGTCTAGGCTTATCCATACAGGTGACAGTACTCTAGTAGATGATGATTTTTTGGATGAGAATTTATTTTCTATTTCTACTTTCACCCCTTGGTATGCAGATGTAGCCAACTATTTGGTAACCAGAAATCTACCTCAAGGTATGACATCCAAATAAAAACAGAGAATCATTCAGCTAAGTGCCAATTATATGTGGCATGAAGATACCCTATACCGAACAAAACCTGATTTGGTAATCAAAAGATGTGTCCGGGAAGATGAAATGCAAGATATCTTCAGAGCCTGCCATGACAGCCCATGTGGTGACCACTTTTCTGACAAAAGGAAAGATTACAAAATATTACAATCTGGCTATTATTGGCTGACCATTTTTAAAGATGCAAAGAAATGTGTGGCTAGTTGCGATGATTGCCAAAGAATGGGAAGACCTACATCAGTTGATGAAATTCCACTCCAAGACCAAGTAGTAATCGAACCCTTTGAAAAATGGGCCTTATATTTTGTACGACCTAACAATCCCATGTCCTAAAAGAAAAAGTACATATTAGTTTTCACAGACTATGTAACAAAATGGGTAGAAGCCAAGGCCCTGTATTCAGCCAATGAACAATCTGTTGTAGATTTTCTCTTTGAGGAAATTTTCACTCGTTTCGGGGTACCTTGAGATATAGTCACTGATCAAGGAACACAATTCACCTCAAATTTGGTTAAGGCCCTTACCGAACAATACAAGATCAGACACTGACCCGAGCTCGATAAAAATTTATGGGACAGTATAGAGAGTTTCCTTTAAGTTTTCCAGACTCTTTAAAATTGAAAACACCGGCGAGCAGGAACTGGCCCAGGCTTGAAAAAAATCCATGGGACAATGTAGAGAGTTTCCTTTAAGTTTTTTAGACTCTATAAAATTGAAAATATCGGCGAGCATTAACTAATCTGGGCTCAATAAAAATCCACATAAAATTAATAGTTAGGATTATTATTGTGTTGTGATAAAAGAGGAAATGCCAGCAAAAGTATGGTCACCTTGGTTCCAGAAGAAAAGGAGTTTTGTCATCTCAGTTACTAGTCATTACAGAGTACCCTCCTATTATAAAGCTTTCCTGCATTATTTCTCTATAAAATTTGGCAACTGCATGGTTTTTCAGATAGATTTGACCATAGAACACCAACTATTTCTATAAATCATTGTCACCAAAATCAATATCAAGTTTTTTTAAGCTCAAGAAAGTTCATTTTTGTGATTATCTCGCATTGATGATCACCTCTATGTATGAAGGACCACCAATTCATCTCGTTGTGCCTATATAGTACTGGATCCCATCTAGTATAAAAGAAGGGGCCTTGCGCTATTCTGGTACCAACTGCAAATTTTATACATAGGTGATCCGACACTCAGGTAATCAGGTGATCCTGTACCAACCACAAATTTTACACACAGGTGATCCTGTGCCAATTGCAAAATTTATACACAGGTGATTCAACACTTAGGTAATCAGGTGATCCTGTACCAACTACAAATTTTATACACAGGTGATCCTGTACCAACTGCAAGTCTTACACATAGGCGTTCCGACACTCAGGTGATCCCGTATCAATTACAAATTCTACACACAGGTGATCAAGTACTTAGATGATCCAGTACTAGTAAGAATATGACG
>ML839852.1:26297-45951 GCA_009831015.1 Picea engelmannii | reverse complement strand
TCATTCATATATAACATGTTTGCAATTGAATCTTTGTAGCCTACTGGGGGAGTTTTATTTTTGGATAAATTTACAATCCCCTTTGTGTGTTATGAAATAGGTCTCCATTATACTCTCCTTCTATTGGAAAAACTTCTTCATGCTGAATTTTTATTATGATTTTGTTATCCCATGCTTATCCATAACACTCTCTAAATGAATTTTTCTCCACAGACTCAGAATACCAAAAGTCAGTGAAATATCATTGTTGAGCTATACATATCAAGTCAATCGTTCGAAGATTGGATTTGTCATCTGATTTATAACTAACTAATTTAGACTCCGTATTCATTTATGAACAACATGAAGTATTCATCCCTATTGCCTACAATCTCAACTATGTTTGATCTCTCTAGAGTAACTATGATACTATTTAATAAGGTTTTTGATTTTATTGTTGGCAAACAAAATTGTTTAATCTTTTAAGCCACTTATCCATGGTATCACAATAAATGGGTTGATCGTTTCATAACATAATTGCATACTCAATAAATTTGGAATCATTTGAACGAGAAGACTCAATTGTTATTTGTATGTGCTCCTCAGTTGCAGATGGAATCACAAGATAAGCTTATTTCAATCAACCAGAAAGAGAATTTCTATTCATTATGAAATCAAAAACTTATCCACTTGATCCATCATTGGCTCACCTATTGGTAAAACCTACTTTCAAATTATCTTCCCAAGGGTGGACTTAAATTTTTACCTCACATTCATTGGAACCCTTATATAAAATCATTCCCTTAAAATCACTCTAATCCCTAGCATTTCCCTTATTACGATGACTTACAGTTACCAGTCAGAAATGAGAATATGACATGCACTGAGATGTTCCCTATTCCCAAATTAAGGCTCCTATTGAAGGAGACATATGGGAGGGGACTAAGATATTGTTTCATAATTAGGAGGGAAGACCATATTTTGATCACATGAGGAACCACATTGATCATTTGTGTTTTCAACATAGGTTGAATCGGACTAGTAGGATTTAATTCTTCTTTGGTCATATCTCTATTGTGTAGGTTGAGGAAACAAAGGAAGGACAGTCAACAGTTGCATATTTCTCTCTCTTTATGCACCTGAATTTTTGAGGAACTTAGGGAAGCATTTGTCTAAACCCATTTACTCAGATTTCTTGACATAAGCTCTTAAAGTAATTATTGATACCAATTGAAGATCAATATCATTGTTTCAATCAGGATTGTGACCTTTGATCCAACGCTAAGCATCATCATGGAAAAGTGTGAAACCCCTGAATATTATTTCCTTAACTTTAATCTAAGAAGATGCAACCTTCTAAACCTCTAAAATTGTTTATCATATTTTTTAAGGAAAACCCTAATCCTATCTAAATACGTTGAGAACTCGAGAACAAGTCGCTCTATATTGAAAGAGGAAGCATATAATTAATTTATTGATTTGATATCATTCAAAGTCTACCCCATGGTCAACTAGGGTAATGGGAAATTACAATCTCGAGTATTTTCATTTCCTTCCTCTTCATCCAATTCATTATGAACATATCCTCTCAACGAATCAAAGATTTGATCTTTTATGTCCTCACACCAAAACCATGATCGCACATTACAACTTGAACTGAAGAAATCCTCTTGGAATAATATCATTGATTCCCACCTCAAATCCACTCATCTCAAACATATAACATTGAGTAATTCTCTTCACCCAATTCATAATTCACAATCACCCTCAAATTCATCAGTGCTCTTCTTGTGACAAGTGAAAATGAATCTGCAAAATAACTTGATAAAGAATGGGGAAATATCATCAAAATACACACCCCAATCATCCTTTCCTTAGATGCATCATCATCAAAGAAAAGACACCTGGATCAATTTAGCATGTCCTTTGTCAGCATCTACTGGTTGATTTCATATCCTTGGCATGTACTAGTACATCAGCAAAATAGATAGAAAATTCTTCTTACCTAACCTGCCCTTATGTTGATTTGTATAGCTAAAAGGTCATTACCAATATTCATCTTTTCCCTTACCAACTCATCCTTTATTTCAAAATATGATATCCTTAAAATCTATCCTATCCAAATTTTTCTCTTTTCCTCCTAGGTACCTCAATTACCCAACCCTGGTTGAATGCATCGAACACATTTATACATGTCATTGATATGTGAGCATCTCAATCAAAAATATATTATTCACCCATTATGTAATTGTAGAAGGAAATCTATAGTTGCGGTAGAACACAGATGTCTATGATATGCATGTATAGTGATCCATACGATGGAAATCTATCTATCTATATTTTTTTGTCATCTCCATTCACCTCAAAGTAATGTAGCAATTGTACTAGGATAGCTTCTATAAATATTTGTGGGCTAAACTAAAATGAATGGCATATACTCAGCAATCAAAGCAACTCTCGTATCACCCTAATTCCCATACACTGAATTATACATGTAATGCTTATTTACAAATTCAAAAGGGTGAAGATTCTCCAAAATAAAAGGGAATTTGAAAGCATTGTTAATAGTGTGGGAAGTATAATTAAACTCGTCCAGGCTATGGACGCTCACTGGTAGCGAGGCTATACTTATATGATATCGAGGCAACTTCATCGGGGCTATGGACACTTGTTGGCAACGAATCAATGTTGGGAACAAAGAGATGAGGAACACACTTGTGTATATGCATGCTTCAAACTAAGATTTCAATATCCACGGTTTAGTCGAAGCTAAGAAGAAGTACACCTTTTAATTTAAAATTTTACCTCATTAATTGGTTCACTAAAAAGGATATGTTAGATAAATTTCCCTATAAAAGATCATATCTTTTTGAGGAATTGCAAGTAATGTGGTACCTATAATTGTGAACATGGTCGCTACAATGTTATGAGCTTGGTTTCATAGTTAGATTTGAAGTTAAGGCCCTAAATATTCAATGATAGAGATAATTGGTTCTCCCATTGTGTCGAAAATTATTGTGACCACAACAAATCCTTTTTTTATTTTATGCTCTTATGAGCCAAAATAAATGGGGCCCCCGCCAATCCTAAATCTGAAATCTTAACCTACTTGTAATTCTATCTTACCTATCCTTCCATGACCTACAAAGAAATAGGTGCGAGTAGGTGGAAGATACAAACTCTTGATGAGCCCTTTAGGGACTATACACTATTGAGTCAGGTACTGACATCCTTCCCCTCATTCTAGAAAGATCTCCTTGTCAGATATTCTATTTAAACCTTGTCTATGATTGAATGATTTTTTGGTACTCCAAATATAATATTGATCAACTACCAAATGGCTTATTGGATATATGAGGTTGGGGAAGTGGCATAGTATTTTATGATGACACACATCCTTTAAGAGCCAACTCATAAAATCAACAACTCTTAATCAATATCGGGATATATCAATAACAAGAAAGGAAATGGGGGAAAATCGATATCAACCAATTGATCTGGGGACAACCCAAAGCTATCCTCTCAAATATTTAATCTGGAAAAAATGGAAATCTTCTCACTATCGAGATGTTAGAACTTGGTGATTCAATTTGGAATTTATAATCCTTCAAGTTGAAGCATGATTCTCTTTGTCCAACATACTCATCCTATTCCACCTGCATATCATATTGTTAAATAAATTCCAGAGTTGAATGATTATAGAATGACTTTTCCTCAAATTGGTTTCCATCAACTAATCATAAGAAAGGAAGATGTTGGGTTGTCCCTTACAATTTACTAGAATTCATTGCTTCACCTATGATATTCCAGCCAACTAAAGAAGGGTGGGGGGGMATTTTTTTTAACTAAGATTTTATATGTGGAATCTGCTAGAGAAGGGATACATCTCRCTAACCTATATTTTCTTCTTGTGTGGGATAAACCTGATATTCTCCTTTGCATATCGCACRTTTTCTTTCTCGATTATCTTCTTTGATATCATCACATCTTATAATAGTAACATCGTGCACACAAATGACAGTAGAAGTTCATAGTAAAAACATGGATGTCTAACGAAATAAACAAAGGAAAGGTTATGTTATTSATATCATGCATATATGGTTTCAGATTAAATGAAATAGGACTTAGTTGAATTAATTGATTAAKCTCTCTCCTATTAAGTACTAGGATAAATAGAAATTATGGTTTCAAAATAAATGCATGTGAAGGATTTATTGAACTTGCACTTATGATGTTTTTTATCTATGCGGGAGAGAGGGAAACTCGAAACAATAAGAAGAGGAACATGATGGTCCAAAAGCTCATCCAAAAATGTGTTCTTCACCTACAAACTAAGCATGAATAGCCCCTCAATAAGAGATGGGAAAACAAGTGTTTCAAATCATAGATCCGAGGAATGATCAATAATAATAAAAAAAGGATTCTCACTGACTCAAATGAATTGCACACATAACAACGCATATTGGTTCCCATTTGCAGGATTGCATGGATACGGCCATTTTTTTAACCCTGTAAAACCTAGATGCACATATTTTCGTAACTTGCACACTGCACACATGAGCATTGCAGACAATAGGCCATGTGGGTGTCACCAAATAAATTCAAGTTGTAATTCTCTGCAAACCTATGACCCACAAACCATGTGAGTCTGACCCCTATGAACTTTACCTTTGTGGACACCACCTTAGAAAATTTGACCCTTCTTGGTACTCATCTTTGCAAATTTACCTGTGTGAAATTTAGAAATGTCTAGAGCTCGTTTTAAACCCACACAGTGAAACCTTGTTCCTTGAAGAAAAGTAGATCTTTGTTGTATGATAGTTGGTGAGACCGCACTGTAGGCAATTCCTAACCAGAATCACTAAACCAATCGAGAATTTAACTGTGAACCCATGAACCACAGACCACATGGGAGATGTTGTGCGAAAGATATCACATCGGTTTCCTCCTACTAGAGTATTAACACAGAAATCCTATGACCCTAAAACCCTGCAACCCACAATTCTACAACTAAAAGTGAGATCTCTTTAAAACATATGAAATCATCTTCACCGCACATCAACCACATTTAAAGTTCCACAAAGTTATATATGTTCCCGCAAAATTGGTTACACTACGAATGTTTTGTCGGCCCACCTGATGATTATAAGTGACATGATTGTTTCAGATATGCGAATCACCCAAGCTTTCATCTCACACGCATCAAATCCCTACGGATAGACAAAATTACAATATAGTACAGGGCGTTTTGGATAGACATAGGAGGAATCTGGTAAATTTCATTATTTTGATATGCAGGCTAATAATTGTCTTTGGATTTTCAGGTTTCGAGGGATCAATGTAGTGGGTCAAGATAAGGGAAAATGTGAGTGACCACGTGCAAAACTTGATGGACAATGGCTATACATGAAGACAAAAAAGCCACAAAGGACAAAAGCACTTAAGGTAGATATGTTAGGGGCACACAAGAGATTACAGATTGAAGAAAAAATGAAAACCAAAAGTGCTCTAAGATTGCATGGATCTCAGATAATTCATAATTGAATCGTCCTTTCAAGTAGGAAGAGCCAAATTTGAAAATAATAACAACCCTCTCATTTCATCATCACATTTAAGGGGAAAATGCATTGGACGGTTATAAAAAGGATGCGAGAGAAAAGGAAGCTTCATTGTTTAGAAAAGGGAGAAATCGGAGTGTGAGATTTCATGGTCATGGCATCAGGAGAGATATATTCATTCTCTCGGTTATTTCCACCAGGAGGAACTACCGGGATTTGACAACACCAGACAAAGGAGGAGCTTCACTTATTTTTGCAAGCAGTAGAGTTATTGTTCATAGATAACACGGGATAAAATTGGAGAGATGGTAGTAATACAGAGTTCAATATAATGTCCTTCTAGAGCAAAACGAATAGCCAAGTATTGACCAAACATGTAATGTCCCCACTATAATCCCCAGTTTAATTAATGCTTAAGGAGTATATAATGTGTGGCTACGACCAAGTGATGTATATGTGAAATCTATTTTTTATTTTAATAAATAAAATGTGATGCCAGTTGCTAAGGGGAGATGGACATAGATGGGGGCTGAATTAATCCACAAGAGAGGGGAGGTACTGAGTGAATGGCTAAGAGGGGTCCAAGAGAGAATTAACCATGTCTATTTATTCAACCCACATCCCTGAATTTTATTATCATTGTGTAAACCTTCTAATTTCTTATTRAGTGTTCCCAAAGCTAATCATTGAATGCATGTAAGAGRGTGGGTGTGAGAAGTCRCATCCCATAGTTATTGGGAGAATGGGGGTTGAGTACAATCATCTTAGGGAGGTGTGTGAGTCAAGCAAGTAAACCAAAGAGAGGAAATTTGTATGGGCAGCTACAAAAGTTCATAGAYAGTCAAGTTTTTAACATGAACAACAATTAGAGAGCAGAAAAAAAGAGCTTGGAGTTGGAGCAACCATGGAGGGARAATTTTGAAGCATGTTGGAGTGTATTTGGAGTAGTAAACTGAAKATTCGGGTTGACARACCTAAACATTCAACTCCTATGTGAGTTGCACTGTAACAAAAAGTGTTTGTTGTTGCTTTTGTTGATAGTTTTCCTAGCAGTGAGTTCCCTTGAGTTTCCAACAAAGAGGTTCTTGGTTACCTATGCCAAAGAGACCCTGGTAAATGAATGGGATGCCCAAGGGACTGAGATTCGTGAAGGGGTACATTCCTTGGGTTTGGCGGGTTAAGAGGAAGAGAGCTGGTGGAAAATCAGGATAGTTGTAGGAGAATATCAATGGGTTGTGGGATTTATGAGTTGTGAGTGGACAACGAAAGACCACCCTCTTTTGTGGATTGCTAGCTCGGGCTCGAGGGTGATTTTTTGTTGAGATTTGGAACAAAAAGTCTATGGTTGGGTGGAACATTCATCCTAAGAAGTTGGTTGCACAATTGATTTTAAAAGATAGGTATTTTAACTTGTTGAAGTGTTATTTAATGTGTTTATTTGTTGTGTTGTTACTTTGTGTATGAGAATGGTTTTACATGCTTCTATGTGAGTTTTTAGCTACATTCATGTTTATTTAAAATGTTGTAGAATGAATTTACTAAATGGTATCAGTCAGTAGCTAAATTTGGTTGTAATTCATAGCTAGAAGCTATAATAAACTAATTAGTTAGTAGAAAATTTTAGTTTTTATGAGTATTTCGCACATAATGGACCTCGACTCGGCTAGAGGACATTACATTGTGGTAAATCATCTGGTTCAAACATTGGGATTGTATAAGCCAAGAACGAGTGCAAATTGGGAAATTCATTATTGCAGACTTCGGCTTGTGCGAATTTGGGGGAAAATGGAGAAATTAGAGTGAAATCCCCAAATTCGGGACAGATTTGCCTCATAGCCATCTAAGAGAGGTTTAATGTCATCAATTTGCATAATTGCAAAAATAAATTCGACTTGAAAGTTTGAATTTTGTGTTTCAATGGTCGCTATAGAGTTGAAGGAAGTTTGGTGAATTGACGGTTGAGATCACATCTGATCTCACAATCAACAACCCAGATTCACTTTGATAAATTCAAAAATTTATAAGCTTTCGAACGTTTGGAAGGTTGAGCAAATCAACGATCGAGATTCATTTTTGGCAGTCAAAAAGAGGAGAAAGATTAATAGTTTGGATTCATTTTTGTTTTTGGAAGGTTGGAGTTGATCGATAGTCAATATCATCTTGGCTTGGAGATCGATGGCCTAGACTCATCAAGGATTTGGTCGAAATTTCTAAGTGTTGGAAATTCGGCAAGAGAAATCAACAATGGTCGATGGTCGGATCGGTGAGTTTGGCACGGATTTTCGATCGACTAAAAGAAATATTTGATGATCGAGTATCGTCAAATTTGGGAAAATTTTGATAGATCAACGGTCAGTATCATTTTTGAATGGTAGATCGACGATCGAAATTAATTAGAGATTGGTCGAAAAATTTCTAAGTGTTGGAGTTAGCCAAAGGAAATTCTCGAAATTCGATGGTCGGGTCGGGTCGGGTCGACTGGATTGAAGAAGTGATTTGTTAGTCAACAGGAATTATCAATGGTTGGGCGTTGGGGAGATCCACAAGAAGGTTTAGCTTGCCAAATAGAATCGTCATTCAATTGATCGTCAATGGAGCTTGAATAAACGGTTCAAATTGTTTTAAGTTATCAATCGACGATGGAAATTGATCCTCGGGGTTTGGAAAGGATTAGTGGATCAACGACTCAGATTTCATCTGAGTTGAGATTAATGAATCATATTTAAAAGGCTGTTGCAGTAGAAAAATAATCAATTTTATATGAAAATTTTTGAAATTTTCATATTTTTTAGCGTCATTAACTTGCAAGGCATTTTTTAGGGCCTAAAAATGTTTTTTAAGCAATAAAAACCCACAAGAACACAGTGTAGCAAGGTACATTGTGTCTCTATAGCTCAAATAAAATAAATCAGAGAGAATTATCCAATGAGCTATTACAGGTGCAAAACAGAGCTCGTATGAGAAAGTTATAGCTAAAACAGTTAAGGTAAAATTTAAGTGCCAAATTACTTCCAGAAGGTATAACTCCTTACTCATAAGTTTGTTTGGGACACAAAAGAAGTCTATGGAAAAATTATGATCCATAGAAGACAACCATGGAGACAGATTTGGAATTTGGATATGTAAATTTGTTCAGGAAAATAAAGAAGACACTTGTAGCATACAGGGATAAATTGGATAAAATAGTCAAAACTTCTCTGGACCATAACTTTCAGCTCAGAGCTCAGATTTGAGAAAATGAATAGTCACGGGAAAGGTATTGAGGAGGAGAAGAAATATATCCACAAATAATTTTGAATTGGGTACCAAATTTTATCAGATAATAAAGAAATTTTTGTAGCAGTAAATAAGTGGAAAATTGCAACATGTAAATGTTGTAATTTTTTGCTCAGAACTCAGAATGAGGCATGAGTACAGTCGTTAAAGAATTATTTCAAAGAATAATGCATCTAAGGAATTAGATTTTGAATTGGTTCATTGTGTTCCTCATAACTTGATGAGAATAATAACATGTATGATAATTGATCAAATGTTTTAGGTTATGCATGTTCTAACAATAAATATTACATGCACATTTCTTGTTGAATTAAAGGTACAAGAAAACAACTTTGGTTCTTATATGAGGAATGGAGTTATGGAAGATGCACAAGGGTATTACAGTCATGAAGAAGGAATCATAAGATTTCATGTTAGCATGGGTAATGATGAGACAAAGACTAATGGAAGGAGAGGTAGGTAAGAATTTGTAACTATGAGAAGCCTGCATAGAGAAGTGCAGAGCTACAGGGTTGATAATGAAAGGATTATGGAGGCTCAAGAAGAGATACTTTAGAGCCTAAATATGTTTCATAAGAAATTTAAAAAGGACTCTAGCACCAAGCAAGCAACTAGTATTGGACAAGTGTCAACATTAAGATCCCATAGCTAGAGGAATGATCATGTAAATGATAAGCAGTCAAGAAGCATGAACAGGCACCATCATTCTCCAAGGAAATCCACTAGAAGAACTCATGCAATTTCAGGGCCAGGAAGCATCCCAAGTGTGCCTCCTATCTGGAGGTAAAGGAGAAGTCCTGAGGTAGACATATTGCAAGGTGAACTCAAGAAAATCAAGCCACCAAATTTTAATGGTGAACGCCAGAAAGGCGAAGAAGTCAAAGTCTAATTGTTGGAAATGAAGAAATATTTCCAGTTGTATGATTACTCCTCATCGGTATTGTTAGAAACATTTTTGGTATCGGGGCACGAAGGTACACAGGTCTGTAGGATTTCTCGAGAAGCGCCCAAGTGCAACACAGAGGAACCCCTTTTCAGTTACAATTCGAGTGAGTGGGCGAAGTTTTTTTTACGGCCGCCGAGATCCACCTATAAAGTTGATCAATGGTCGTCGAGATTTTGGAACTGTCGAGTTTCCCCAGGGTTAATGCAAGAGACAGCTCCAATAATTCAAGTCAATTTTGGGTCGTCCGATCCAAATTGAGACAGGTGGCTTCCAGTCGATGTATCGGGAATCGGAGTTTCGGGAAACAGAGAGTCTCTCGTTCGTTGCAGTTGAAATCGCCGATCGGCGAAACGCCGAAAGCACCTTGGGAATAGACACGAGGTCACAATATGTGGTCACTTGGAGGAAGAAAGGAGTTGCATAAAGAAGGACGAAGGCACCAAGTTTAGTTATAGAAGGGATTGTCGCGATCTCCAAGCGTCATCGGATCCAACCTCCATATTGTTTCTCGCCTGGAGTAAATGATGGCAAGAGCGGGTGGTTGAAACCTCCTTTCATTCATTAAGTGATGGAATGGAGGGTCTGGCAAGCCATCTGCCCGAAGAAGTCCTGTGTATCGATTTTTTCAAAGAAACCATGTTGAATTCCTCGACTCGACAGAGAAGTTTGCGCACGCTAGCCCAGCACTTAATGGCTCAGCTACCCTCCTTGCAGGAGCCATGCATAGTTAAGATGGCGCTTAAAGAAATATATCAGTATGAGTTTGACTGAAGGGACACCAAGATTTGGGAGACTGGACACGCCTCTGTGAGGTGGATCTTCCTGAGTATATAAACTCAGTCTTTGTATTTTTGTAAGTATCGATGGTTGAGCAAAGCTCCCGATTGTAAGGTTTTGATGAAGCGTTGGTCGCTCTGGTTAATGTATAAGGCATTTGAGACTTCTTACTTTATGGATGTCAGTTTATTTTCCATCTCTTTGTATACTGTGTTAGAACAACTCGGAATTGGAGGATCCAGTCAAGTTATGGCTATTATAGGATGATGTAGGTTGGATCACTGTAATAGTCACATTGTCTCTAATCAGTTCTTGTGATGTTATCAATGTTGAAACGACTTGGAATTGAAGGATTCAGTCTAGTCACCCCTCATCTCCTTGAAGCTCTGGACCAAGAGGATCTTCTCTTCCAATTTTTTCATCCTCAAGCTTTCGAAGGCCTGTTGCCCGAGGCAGTCTTGCTCGCTCTTCTCACAAGTATTCCTTCTTCCACCCTTTAATCATTTACTGATAGAAGTTGGATCAAGACCTCCCTTGATTTCTACATACCAGGCCCAATTTCCTGAGTTAAAGCTATATTTTCTTGAGTCTTTACCCATCTGATCACCCCATTAAACAAACTGTGACATAAAAATTGATGGGAGTTGGGCTCTGCTCCTGCAAGCAATCTAGGAGTGACTTCTGACGTTAACATTTCTAGCGCCGTTTCTGGGGACGAAGTTGAAAATTTTCCCCGGTTTTGAACGACAACAATCAATTGATTCTGAAGGTGCATCAGAGATCAGGATTATCAATATTTCTACTGTGAACCTGGTGACTCCACCATGATGAATCCACTGGGGAGAACCTGCTCTATTAATTGTGGCTTTCAGAGGCAGACACACGCGGTCTCATCCACAGCTACCTCTAGCTACACCTGAAACTGATCTGGAAGTGGTTCTCAGGAAAGGAAATGCCTCTGAAGAAGAAGCTTCCACTGTCGAACCAGGTAATCTGCCATATCCTTCTGTAAGAACTCCTTTTCTCCTCCTCAGTTTCTTAATAGACCTCTTTCAGAGTTTTCCTGTTTCCTGAATGTTGGGAGTGTTCCTGCTGAGTTTTCCCCTCCTGGTCTAGGATTGGAGGGAGAAATCCTTGTCACTCCCCTCTCCTCTGAAGCTGGACCTTGGCATATACCTAGGACTATAGAAGATTTCCCCACTCCTGCACAAAGAAAAAAACCTGCTGACTTGAGCTTGTTAGCCCTCTCCTTAAATCCTCTCTTGTTTCCCACTCCACTTCGAGACTCATTCCCAGTAGCCCCTTCGCGAACTCCTTCCCCTCAAAGCTCTCCTCCACCTTATATTCCTATGGTTGGTGCTAATCCCCCTTTGAATAGAATGGACACCATAGTTGCTGCCAGATATGCTCCCTTAATCCTACCCCATCCTATGAATCCTCTCCCTGCTGGAGACTACTTGAAGTATATGCCCAAGTTCACTGGGGAAGGAGACATAACTGTCGAAGAGCACCTGGTTTCTTTCTACAGTTATGAAGATAACCTCAACATTGAGAGTGAAGATGTATGGATGAGAGTCTTCATCCAGAGCCTGGATGGAAAGGTGAGGAAATGGTTTAGAGGATTGGCTCCAGGATCTATTGCTGGGATTGAAGCCCTGGATAATGCTTTCCTGAGGCAATGGGGCGATAGGAAAGATTTCATGTATTACATGGCAGAGTTCAGGTCTCTGAAGAAAATGGAAGGAGATTCCGTCTTCGACTTCTCTAAAATATTCAATAAGATGTATAACAAGATCCCCGCTGAAATAAAGCCTTCAGAAGCCTCGGCCAAGATTTCTTATGCCAGTGCATTTGACCCCGATTTATGTCTGTTACTGAGAGAAAGAAGAGCCACCTCCTTAGCTCAAATGAAATATGTGGCCATAGAAGTGGAATCCAATGTATTAGCAGCTGATAGACTGAGGAACAAGGCTGATGCAGACAGAAGAAAGGGAATATCTGAAGCCTCAACTTATGGCCCATCGGTGCCTCACTCGCAAGTGGACGAACTGACCAGGATGGTGAAGTCTCTGTCCACAGATATGGAGAGAATGAAAGTGGAAGGGAGGAAATCATAAAAGGGCCCTCAGAATGCCGAAAACAAAGTAGGTTTAAGGAAGCCAAACAATTTTACTCCCCCGACTATGCAAAGAGAAAGGGGAAGAGACAGAGATGACCAGAAAATTCAGGCCCCTTTTCAAAACAATTTCGTGACCGAGGAAGAACAAGAAGGAGCAAAGGAACATGATCCTGAAATCCATTGCTTTGGAGATACACATCCTTTTCCTCATCTCACTCAATCATCATACGAGGAGTCTCTCATGGACACTCAGCTAAATGAATTGAGCAAGGGAGACAAGCCTAGTGGCAGCCAAGGCAGATATGATCTGAGGTCTAAAAAAAGGACAGCAACACTTGATGTTACTGAGCGTTCCGCTAGAACAGAGAATCCTGCTAATGAGGTAGCGGACAGCAACAGAGGTAAGAAGGCTCAACCCCTCTCTCCTATTGTCCAGATTCATGTTCCCGAAATAAGAGAAATTCCCAAGCTTACATCTTCTTTTAATTTCGAGCATGAAATTCAAAAAATTAGAATCCCTGTGCCCCTAACCAAATTGATTAAACATGAAGGGTTTAAGAAGCACTTCTCTGAGCTTTTACAATCTGAGGTCTCATGCCTTCCCATAGACTCCATCAACTTGCAAGATGAAAAGCCTGCAGTCATTCTAGGTCCCATGATAGAAGACAGGAATGACTCATCCCCTCCCTTCTACACTTCCTTGAACATACACGACAAGGTACTACACAATTGTTTGATGGGGATTCTCACAACCTCATGCCCAAAACTGTCATGGAAGAACTAGGACTAGAAGTCACCTGAGCCTATCATGACCTCTATTCCTTTGACTCCAGGAAAGTTCAATGTCTTGGGGTTATCAAAGACCTGTTTGTGACCTTGTTTCAGTTGCCCATGAAAAGTGTGGTCATGGATATTGTAGTGGCCGATGTCCCCCCCAAGTTTGGTATGATGTTATCAAGATCTTGGATTAAAATACTGGGGGGAACCTTGCAGATGGACCTTACATATGCTACTATCCCAGTGTTCGGAGGAGAGGATAGAAGACTATACAGAGAAGCCCAACTGGCTTATATAATCAGCGATGAGGCCAACCCTACCAATCATACTATTTTCGCCTTAGATACCAATTTAGGTTCCAGTGTGCTTCAATTCACCCATGCTCCTGAACCTCCTCTTAAACTCAGAAAGCATCCCACCATTTCCCCTAAATTTCCTCCCTCCATCACCCTCGTCTGGAAAATGTTCTTTGATGGAGCCTCTTCGAGGGAAGGCGCTGGAGCTGGGGTGGTTTTTGTGTCACCTACTCAGGAAACCATATCTCTGTCATACAAATTAGAATTTGAAGCTACCAATAATGTGGCAGAGTATGAAGCTCTTGTCCTGGGGTTAAGAGCTACAAGGGAAATGGGAATTCAGGAGGTAGCAGTGTTCGGTGATGCAAAGTTGGTGGTCCAACAGATCAGAAACGCTTATCAGGCTAAGCATCCTCGACTCAGAAGCTACAGAAATGAGGTGTGGGACCTAGTTGACAGTTTCTTCTCAGCATTTAACATTTCTTTCATCCCAAGAGAGGAGAACACGATGGCAGATTCATTGGCTACATCAACAAGTAATTTCAGAGTACCCTTGCCGCCTAAATTCAGATATGAGGTGGAAGTGAAATACACACCCTCCATACCTGACAATGTCAAACATTGGAAGGTATTCGAGGATGATCTCGAGATCAAGAAGTTCTTGGAGACTGGCGAATAATTTTCAGAGATGCATATCGACCGAGACTNGAGCTCATGAAAGGATAACTACCCCTTGCCAAAGATGGAACATATACTGCAGAGGGTAACAGGAGCTTCCAGGATGTCCATGATTGATGGTTTCTCTGGCTACAATCAAGTCTTTGTTCTGCCTGAGGACAGGGAAAATATAGCATTCACCACTCCATGGG
The DNA here is from genome assembly GCA_009831015.1 of Picea engelmannii. Taxonomy (NCBI): domain Eukaryota; kingdom Viridiplantae; phylum Streptophyta; class Pinopsida; order Pinales; family Pinaceae; genus Picea; species Picea engelmannii. The sequence goes on along the minus strand of ML839852.1, from coordinate 31,354 downwards.
GGACATTCATGTATGCCAAGATGTCGTTTGGATTAGTGAATGCAAGGGCGACGTTTCAGTGTGCCATGGACATAGCTTTCGTCGGAGAAAAGGACAAATTTGTGGTCATCTATCTGGATGACATCACAGTGTTTTCAAAGTTTGATAAAGAACACTGTCATCATCTCAGGAAAGTTTTCATGAAATGCAGGAATTTTGGCATTTCATTAAACCCCAAGAAATATTTGCTCACCATGCAGGAGGGAAAGTTACTAGGCCACATAGTATCACTGGAAGGAGTCAGAATTGACCCCAGCAGAGTTGAGGCAATACAAACCTTATCGATCCCGAGGTCCAAGAAGGAGGTCCAATCTTTCCTCGGTAAGATTAATTTTCTGAGGAGGTTTGTGCCTAACTTTGTTGAGGAGGTAAAGATTATAACAGCCATGCTGAAGAAAGGAAATGAAGTAAGGTGGACCCCTCAATCACGACATTCCTTTGAGAAAATCAAGAAGGCCCTAACTGAAAATCCTGTGCTTATCAGTCCCAACTACTCAAGGGATTTCCTTATTTTCTCCTTTGCCTCACCTGACACGGTGGTTGTTGTTCTATTACAGACAAACGACATTGGGCTAGAGCAACCTATTGCTTATTTCATCCGAGCATTGAGGGATGCTGAAGTTAGGTATGACACTATGGAGAAGTAGGCCTATGCTCTAGTAAAATCTCTCAAATCTTTTAGAACCTACGTCCTGCAGTAAAAAATCATCGCCTATGTCCCCTTGGCTGCTGTTAAAGACATTCTTATTCAGCCTGACATAGACGGGAGAAGGAGTAAATGGATAACCAAAATTCTGGAATTCGACCTAGAAATAAGGCCCACCAAATTGATCAAAGGTCAAGGTTTAGCCAAGCTGTTGGTTGAAGCAAACTGCCAAGCTCTGGGGATAAGTTTCATAAATGAATGCTCAGGAATTCCACAAAGTCAGCTGTCTGAAATGGACCCTTGAAAGAACCCCCATTAGCTGGATGTCCTTGGTATAAGGATGTCATATACTTTATGCAAGAGTTGTGGCCCCCAGACGGCCTGCAAAGGAACAAAGAAAGAGCTCTGAAGCTCAAAGCAGACAGATATTGCTTGATCGATCAAGTTTTATATTGGAAAGACCCCCTGGGGGTGCTTCTAAAATGCATGAGTCCACAAGAGGCCGAGATGATCGTGGCTGAATTTCACAGTGGCCTATGTGGAGGGCACCATTTCTGGAAGGCCACAGCCCACAAAATCCTCAGGGATGGATACTACTGGCCTACCATGTTCACTGATGTCTGCAAAAAGGTCAGAGCCTGCATCAAATGTCAAAAATTTGCAGGAAAGCAGCAACTCAAGTCTCTGTCGTTACATCAGGTGGTGGTTTCAGGACCTTTTTGACAATGGGGCCTAGATTTCATTGGAGAAATTCACCCTGCTTCCAGTGGGCAGCACAGGTGGATCTTGACTGCTATAGATTTCTTTACCAAGTGGATTGAAGTTATCCCCACCAGGAGTGCTTCTCATAAGGTAATCATTGGATTCTTGGAGGACCTCATCACAAGGTTCGGCTGCCCAGATAAGATTGTCACTGATAATGCAGCCGCTTTCGGGTCTGAGCCATTGGCCAAGTTTTGTGAATAGTTTGATATCAAACTGATTCACTCCACCCCATATTATCCACAGGGCAATAGTTTAGTGGAATCCTCCAACAAAAGCCTAATAAGGATCATCAAAAGGCTGTTGGAAGACAACAAAAAGGCTTGGAATTCAAAGTTGAAATTCACTCTATGGGTTGATCGGGTGACTACAAAGAGATCTATAGGCCTCTCCCCTTTCCAGTTAGTCTACAGAGCAGAAGCAGTTTTCCCTTCTCAGCTGGCCATTCTTGTAGTGAAATTCTTCCAGGATTATCAAGAAGAGCCCAATGACGTGATCAGAAGGATTCATCAGCTGGTAGAGGTCCAGTGGGCCAGAGAGCAGGCAATGGACAAAATTCAGGACCATCGGCAAAAGATCAAGCAGGTTTTCGACAAGAAGGCCAAGAAGGAGCGGTTCCAGATAGGAGACCTGGTGCTGAAACAAGATGCTCCTAAGAAAGATAAGGGAAAACATAGCAAATTTGAAGCCTTGTGGATCGGTCCTTTCAAAATATCTGAGACTTTCTCAAATAACACGTACAGGTTGCGAGGTTTGGAAGGTGAAGAAGTTTTCGGCAGCCCAATAAATGGGCATTTTTTGAAGATATGTTTTGTTTGAATCTCAGATGGCTCCCTTGCTTGTAAATATTGTCCTTTTTATTTCTTTGTTTGTTTTCGTTTTTTATTTTTCGACCTAATAATGACTCCATAGCCCAACAGCAAGGCACTGGAACTGCAAAATGAGTCCTTAGAGCATCGCGGGGACGACTCTATCCCCCATGGAGCCTAATGTTAGCAACATTTTTGGTATCGGGGCACAAAGGTACACAGGTCTGCAGGATTTCCCGGGAAGCACCCAAGCACAACACAGAGGAACCCCTTTTCAGTTACAATTCGAGCGAGTGGGCAAAGTTTTTTTGACGACTGTCAAGATCCACCTATAAAGCTGATCAATGGTCATCAGGATTTTGGAACTGTCAAGTTGCCCCAGGGTTAATGCAAGAGACAGCTCCAATAATTCAAGTCAATTATGGGTCATCCGATCCAAATTGATACAGGTGGCTTCCAGTCGACGTATCGGGAATTGGAGTTTCAGGAAACAGAGAGCCTCCCGTTCGTTGCAATTGAAATCGTTGATCGACGAAACGCTGAAAGCACCTTGGGAATAGACACGAGCTCATAGTCCATGGTCACTTGGAGGAATAAAGGAGTTGCGTAAAGAAGGCCGAAGGCGCCGAGTTTAGTTACAGAAGGGATTGTCGTGATCTCTAGGCGTCATCGGATCCAACCTCCATATTGTTTCTTGCCTAGAGTAAATGATGGCAAGAGCGGGTGGTTGAAACCTCCTTTCATTCATTAAGTGAGGGAATGGAGGGTCTGGCAAGCCGTCTGCCCAAAGAAGTCATGTATATTGATTTTTTCAAAGAAACCATGCCGAAGTCCTCGACTCGACAGAGAAGTCTACGCACGCTAGCCCAGCACTTAATGGCTTAGCTACCCTCCTTGCAGGAGCCATGCTTAGTTAAGATGGTGCTTAAAGAAAGATATCAGTACGAGTTTGACTGAAGGGACACCAAGCTTTGGGATACTGGACACGCCTCTGTGAGGTGGATCTTCCTGAGTATATAAACTCAGTCTTTGTATTTTTGTAAGTATCGATGGTTGAGCAAAGCTCCCGATTGTAAGGTTTTGATGAAGCATTGGTCACTTTGGTTAATGTATAAGGCATTTGATACTTCTTACTTTATGGATGTCAGTTTCTTTTCCATCTCTTTGTATACTATGTTAGAACGACTCGGAATTGGAGGATCCAGTCAAGTTATGGTTGTTATAGGATGATGTAGGATGGATCATTGTAATAGTCAGATTGTCTCTAATCGGTTCTTGTGATGTTCTCAATGCTGAAACGACTTGGAATTGAAGGATTCAGTCTAGTCACCCCTCAGTTCCTTGAAGCTCTGGACCAAGAGGATCTTGGCTTCCAAGTTTTTCATCCTCAAGCTTCCGAAGGCCTGTTTCCCGAGGCAGTCTTGCTCGCTCTTCTCACAATTCTTCCTTCTTCCACACTTTAATCATTTACTGACAGAAGTTGGATCAAGACCTCCCTTGCTTTCTACATACCAGGCCCAGTTTCCCGAGTTAAAGCTATATTTCCTTGAGTCTTTACCCATCTGATCACCCCATTAAAAAAACCATGACATAAAAACTGATGGGCGTCGGGCTCTACTCCTGCAAGCAATCTAGGAGTGACTTCTGATGCTAACAGGTATAGGCTATAATTGCAACCTACCACTTGCAAGGGAAAGCATCCATGCAGTGGGATCAGCTTAAGCAAGCCAATCACCTTGATCAGAAGAGGATATCATGGAGGTAGTTCAAAGGATATTTCCAAGAGAAATATTTGTCCGAGAATTATTATGAAAGAAATATAAAAGAGTTCTTTGAACTCAAGTTGGGAAGCATGAAAATGGATGAATATGAGAAGAGAGTGTTTGATTTGTTGAAGTATGTGGACTTCATAAAGGATGATAAGTTCAAAATCCAAAGGTTTTTAAGTGGGTTACCTTCTTTCTACAATGACAAGATACAATATGATAACCCCAAAACTTTGGAAGAAGCCATGAGGAGATAAAAGTATATTTACGAGTAGATCATAGGAAGGCCAACTTTCCAAAAGACTTGGAATGACAAGATGGAAGGTAAAAATGATCAAAGGTAGAAATTTTTTAATCCACCCTTTTATAAAGAACAACTCCCAAGCAAATCAACAAGGTCAGCCAACCCAAAATGAGCACAAGACTATAGATTTGTTTGGGAAAAGGCCAAGGCAACAACCTATACAATGTTGGGGATGTGAGGGAAATAATTTATATAGGGACTTCCCTCACAAATTATAAAGAGTGAGGACTATCCACAACATTTAGGAAGCTGAAACAGTGGAAGACATGGGAGGAAACATGCCAAGGATTTATGTAGCCTTGGAAAACAAGCAAGCAGAATATCAATCCCTCGTGATTGAAGTGGAAGGTAAGATTGATAACTATCCCAAAGAAATTTTAATTGATTATGGAGCTAGAAAGAGTTACATAAACTCTAACATTGTTGAAATATTTCACTTGCAAAGGAGTAAGCATAAGAAATCTTGGTTAGTTCAGTTAGCCACAAAGGCTAAGAGGAAAATCAATGAGTTGGTTAAAGATTGTCAAATAGACATGAATGGACTCGGTACAAGGGTATGTGTAAACATCATACCATTGGGTTCATATGAATGTCTAATTGGCATGGATTGGTTGGAAAAACACCATGATGTCCTAGACTGTTACAACAAGACAATCACATGTCTTGATAAAGAAGGGAAGCAAGGCAAAGTTCAAGGCATTCCAGGAGCTATAGTTGTTAGAGAGATTTTA
>ML839851.1:16280-42562 GCA_009831015.1 Picea engelmannii | reverse complement strand
TGCCATAATTGTGGGTTTCCCTAGAAACCAATGCCAATTAAGAATATGATTCTTAATTAAAAGAGATTGAAAGAAGAACCAAGTTCACCCAATTAAAATAACAATAGTAAAATAAGAAATTTGTTATTAAAATAACACAATTATTAATAAATGAAAGGGTGCAATGGTTCATTATTAAAAGACACAATGGTTCAATGTCATACCTTTTGGAATACTATATAAATAGAAAGGTATGGTGAAAGAAAAGTGTCTCTAAAGTTCAGATCAAAAGATCAAAAGAAGAAACAGAGTCCAAGAAGAAAAAATAATGATACTTATGCAGTGAGGGTGGAAGGGAGGAGCAAGGAAGGATTCATATCCTTTACTAAGTAAAGTGTGAAGACAAGGGAGTTGGTGCTTCCTAGGGTTGGTTCCTTAAAAACAAGGGAGTTGGTGCTTCCTACGGTTGGTGCCCTAAAACAAGGGAGTTGGTGCTTCCTAGGGTTGGTTCCCTGAAAAATGGGATCTGTGTAGAATTGGTGCTCTAAAGAGGATTGGTGTCCTTCACAATCTCAGACTACTCATTATACAACCTTGTAATTCTTGTTAATTATATTTATATAATTGATTTTAAATACAAGTCCATTGATGATCTATTGTGATGATTAATAAAATAACAAATTAATTACTAATTGTTTAAAAATATAATATTGATTTAGCCCCCCTTAGTATTCCAACAATTGGTATGAGAGCGAGTACCTTCAGCACAGTCTAATAACTGGAAGGTATATCCTGAAAGAAATGGATCAACAAGAGGGAAATTGTCTTCCAACAAAGCACCATTGTTTAACGGAGGTGGTTATGCTCTCTTGAAAATAAGAATGAAAAACTACATGTTGACTCTTGGTTTTGATGTTTGGCAATATGTTGTAGATGATTACACTGTACCAGCTACTCCATCCACAGATATCACAGGAAAGAATATTTCCAATGACATCTTAAGAGCAGTCAATTCCGTTCTAGGAGGATTACCAAATCCTATATTTGTGAAGGTAATGCATTGTAAGTCAGCTAAGGATATCTGGGACAAACTGGAGATTATATATCAATGAGATATCAATGTCAAGGAGGCCAAACTACAAACCTGTAGAGCTCAGTTTGAAAATTTGAAGATGAAAGAAGAAGAGAACATTGTTGAATACCTTCATAGGGTAGATGAGGTAAATAATTCAATCAGAGCAACAGGAGAAGAAATTACATATAAACCTATTTTACAAAAGATCTTAAGTTCATTACCTATGAGATATGATGACAATATTTCCACAATTGAAGATAAACCAGAACTTGACAAACTCACAGTAGATCAACTCCATAGAATTCTTACAACATATGAGATGAGACCATGGAATGAAAAACCATCAAAAGGAGAAACAAACTTTAAGGAATCTAAAACAAATATGAAGGAGGAGAAAAAGACCAATGAAGAGTTATCAGATATATCTAATGAAGAAATTTCCAACTTCATGAAGAAACTCAAGAAAGAGACTATGAAATACAAAGAAAAGATTCCTCTAATATGTTTCAACTATGACAAAATTGGACACTTTGCCAATAAATGTCCCTATCCTAAGAAGTAGTAAAGTGATGATGAAATAACCTTCAAAGATAAGAAGAAAAGCAAAACCAAAGATAAAAGTAAGTTCTACAAGAAGAAGAAAACTTTCTTCACCCAAGAAGACAATAGGTCATATGAAGAAAGTGAAGAAGAAGAGCTAGAGCTTCTATATATGGGAATGAAAAATCAAGATGATAATCATTCAGAAGATGAAGAAGAAGTGAACCTCGAGGAAGAATTCATCTATTCAATTGAAGAACTAAGAAAATCTAAAAAGAAAAACAAGTTACTAAGGGAACAACTTCTAGAGATTGAAGAAGTTATTAAATCAAGAGAAAAGGAGGTTTCCAAAACCATTAGTGAGTCATAAAAATTGATTATTAAGTTAAAAAATCAACTCCAAGAAACCAAAAGAAAATAATAAATCTTGAATAAAGAACTCAATGAAAAACAACAAATATGTAAGATATTGGAGGATGAAATAGTTCAACTAAAAAGGAAACTAGAAAAATAAGATATGCAGTCTAAGTTTGAAAACAACTCAAAAATCCTGAACAACATTCTTAACAGGTCAGAAATCATCAAATGATAAGATAGGACTAGGATATGATCCCTCTACAAAACAAGAGAATGAAAAAATAAGCTATGCAAATGTTTTTAAGAACTCCATAAGAAGAAAAGAAAATAAGACAAGAGCAATACCATTGAAAACTATCCCAAATAAACAAAAAACTGCACTTCCTACTAAAGAAAAAGATGACGAGAAGAATAAAATCATCAGAAGGAATCCCTCTAACATAAATCAATATATCTTCCTTGGTTATTGTTATTCCTGCAAAATTTTTGGAAATAAAGCAATACATTGTAAAGCTTATAGAAAGTACAATCCAAGAAATGTTCAAAGATATGAAAATAATAAGGATAATGCAGAAAGAAGAAATTATAACTCCTTCTCTCCCTTACAGGACTACAATGTTGAATGTTACAAATGCAACAACTATGGTCATGAAGCTAGTGAATGTAGATTGTCAAAATATGACAAAAAGATATATATTCCCAACAATAAAAAAATATGGAAGAAAAACAAAAACATAGTGCAATGTAGCCCTGTATGTGAGAAACCAAGGATGTCAATGGTATATAGACAGTGGATGTTCCAAACACATGACTGGAGATCAAAGAAAAATTTTCAAGTTAAAAAATCAAGGAAAAGGAAAAGTAACCTTTGGGGATAATATGTCAGCCAAAATACTGGGAAAAGACATTGTCAGTTTAGGGCATAACAAGACCAAAGAAAAAGATGCACTTCTAGCATAAAATCTCAATCCTAATCTCCTAAGTGTAAGTAAGAAACATGATCATGGTCACATACTTACCTTTGATTATCATAAATGTGAGATAAAAAAAAATGATACTAGAAATCTAGTAGCAGTTGCACCAAGAACATCTAGTAATGTGTACATCCTTGATGTAGATGAAGGAGAAAAATAATGTTTAAGTCAAGAAGACGAAAGATGGCTCTGGAATAGAAGGTTGGGACATTTAAGCTTTGACAACTTAATCAAAGGCAACAAGAAGGAGGCAATAAGGGATCTACCAAAAGTTATTAAGCCTTCAGATCCTATTTGTAAACATTGTCGAATAGGGAAGCAAACAAGAGTTAGTTTCAAAACAAAAGAGAATTCCACAACAAAATTATTAGAACTTATTCACACAGATCTATGTGGACCTACCAGAACTAAAAGTATTTATGGTGAACATTATTTTATGTTGATCGTTGATGATTAGACAAGAATGACCTGAGTATTCTTTCTAAAAGAAAAATCAGAAGCTTTTGAGATGTTTAAAACATACAAAGCCCTTGTAGAGAATGAAACATATCTCAAAATTAAATGTTTGAGATCAGACAATGGAGGAGAATTCACCTCTAAGAGTTCATTCAATTCTGTGAAAATCATGGTATCAAAAGACAGTTTTCAGCTCCCATGACTCCTCAATAGAATGGAGTGGTGGAAACGAAAAACATAATAGTTCAATAAGATGCAAGAACCATGTTAAATGAAGTGAGGCTTCTAGAAAAATTATGGAGAGATGTAATCTACACAATAGTCCACATACTTAATCGAGATCAATTGAGACCCAACCATGACAAAACTCCTTATGAACTATGGTTTGGCAGAACAACATATGTTAATCACTTTAGAATATTTTGAAGTAAATGTTACATTAAGAATGATGACGATAATTTAGGAAAGTTTGATCCATGATCTGAAGAAGGCATATTTTTAGGTTGTTCACCAAATAATAAAGTATATAGATGTTATAATGTTAGACTATTAAAGATAGTGGAAAGTGCCAATGTAAAGATAGATGATCTAAAACTAAAGAGCATATCCCAAGACATATAAAAAAATTGGTAAAGAATCTCAGCAAGAAGAAGATGATGTAGAATCTCAACAAGAAGATGGTGATAAAGAAACACGAGAAAATGAACCGTATATTGGTGAAGAAGACAATGAAGAAACACCCTTGCCAAAATCTCCATCAAAAAGAGTTCAAAATAATCATCTTGAGAATCAGATCATTGGAGATAAAAATGCAGGAGTAGAAACAAGAAGGAAAATCACATTTGACTCAAAACAGACAATGTTGTCTATGATAGAACCTAAATTATTTAAATAAGCCAGCAAAAGTAAAAACTGGACAAAGGAAATGAATAAATAACTTGGCCAGATAGAGAGGAACCAAACTTGGGAATTAGTTCCAAGACCTAAGGACAAGAATGTGGTAGGAACTAAGTGGATCTTCAAGAACAAACTAAATGAAAATGGGGAGATTATAAAGAACAAAGCCAGATTAGTTTGCAAAGAATATGCTCAAGTAGAAGGTATTTATTTTGAAGAAACTTTTGCTCCAGTAGCAAGACTAGAAGTCATCAGAATGTTCCTAGCATTTGCATGCTTCAAGAATTTCAAGATTTATCAGATGGATGTCAAGTTAGCATTTCTGAATGGAACTCTAGAAGAAGAAGTCTATGTTGAACAACCAGAAGGATTCATGCTAACAGAAAATCAAGACTATGTGTGCAAGCTAAATAAATATTTATATGGTCTTAAGCAAGCCCCAAGAGCATGGTTTTCAAGGTTAGATCAGTACCTTCAAAAACAAGGATATAAGAGAGGGGCTACTGACATCAACTTATATATCAAAATTGAAGATCAAAATATTATTGTTGTGGTAGTATATGTCGATGATATCATATTTGAGAGTAATATTACTATAATGAGAAGAAAATTTGCAAAAAAAATGCAAGAAGAGTTTGAAATGTCTATGCTGGGAGAACTGTCCTTATTCTTAGGTTTACAAGTCACTCAATCAGAAAAAGGAATATTTATTTCCCAAACCAAATATATCAAAGAGATGTTGAAGAAATTCCAAATGGAAGACAATAAACCAATAAGTACTCCCATGGTCACTGGATGTAAACTAAGCCTATATGACGACTCACCAAAAGTAGAGCAAACTATGTACAAATCAATGATCAAAAGTTTGCTCTATTCAACAACAACTAGACCTGACATCATGCAAGTTGTAGAACTAGTGGGAAGATTTCAATCTGCCCCTAGGGAAAGTCATCTAAAAGAAGTAAAAATAATATTCATATATCTTAAAGGGACCTTAGAATTTGGATTATGGTATCCAAAAGAAAAAGACTTTTCATTAAATGTATACACTGATGTAGATTGGGCTGGTAGTATAGATGGCAGGAAAATCACCAGTGGAGGAGCATTCTTCCTAGGAAAATGTCTAGTAGCATGTCTAAGTAAGAAACAAACATCCACATCACTATCCACAACAGAGGCAGAATATATTTTTGTTGCGTTCTGTTGCACACAAGTTCTTTAGATGAAGCAAACTTTAGAATATTTACAAATAAGACATGATGATCCCATTACTATTAATTGTGATAACACTAGTGCCATAAGTATCTCTAAAAATCCATTAATTCATTATAAAACCAAACACATCTAAATTAAATACCATTTCTTAAGAGATCAGGTTACTCAAAGAGTGGTTAAAATAGTGTATGTGGACACCAAAGAACAAATTGCAAACATATTCACAAAACCTTTTCCCAGGAGTACCTTTGAAAATCTTCGACAAAAATTGGGAGAAATTCACTTCGGTGAAATGTACTTTGGGAGGATTGAATGACTGCAAAGGTCGGAAGTCCTGAAGGACAAAGTACCAAAGAACCTAGTTCCAACACCGGTCACATGATATGATAAGCCTGTGGTTTTGAGCCCCTGGTCACAAAGGGAAGTGGATTGAAGGAAGCACCTTTTTGTAGAATTAGAATCCAAAAATCAATGATCCTGATTAAAACAAATACATGGATAAGTGCATGAATCTAGCCACCGGTCACACATAGAGGAGAAAAGATTTAGCGCCTTTATTTTTGGTGCTTGAGCATTGTTACACCCATATAAGTTATTAGAATTTTGTATCAAGCACAAAGTTAAGCCCGAATGCACTACAGAGGTCCTTGGACACCTCATTATGGATTCGATGTGCAGTGAGTCAAATTATAGTTTTTCATAACTGTTGGTTTGCCTGGAAACTAGTGCCAATTGAGAATATGATTCTTTATTAAAAGAGATTGAAATAAGAGCCAAGTTCAACCAATTAAAAGAACACTAGTAAAATAAGAAATTTGTTATTAAAATAACAATGTTGTTGATAAATGAAAGGGTGCAATGGTTCATTAATAAAAGACACAATGGTTCAATGTCATACCTTTTGGAATACTATATGAATAGAAAGTTATGGTGAAAGAAAAGTGTCTCTGAAGTCCATATCAGAAGATCAAAAGCAGAAGTAGAGTCCACGAAGAAAAACTGATGATACTTATGCAGTGAGGGTGGAAGGGAGGAGCAAGGAATGATTCATATCCTTTATTAAGTAAAGTGTGAAGACAAGGGAGTTGGTGCTTCCTAGGGTTGGTGCCCTAAAACAAGGGAGTTTGTGCTTCCTAGGGTTGGCTTCCTGAAGAAGGGGATATGTCTCTCCAAGAATTGGTGCTTTAAAGAGGATTGGTGTCCTTCACAATCTCATACTACTCTTTATAAAGCCTTGTAATTCTTGTTAATTATATTTATATAATTGATTTTAAATACAAGTTCATTGATGATCTATTGTGATGATTAACAAAATAACAAAGTAATTACTAATTGTTTAAAAAGATAATACTGATTCACCCCCCCCGCCCTCTCAGTATTCCAACAAAATTCTCCTTAATGTAACTACCAATTCATATTCTTTTATTTATCATTATATTTTTATACAATATTGAGATTTTAAGGTTTTGAGATGATGATTAATGTTTCAATATCGGTCATAGGTTTAGAGGGGGTAGGGTAGGGTGTGTATACCTATGTAGACTTTAGCAATAAAATCACTATGTGGAGGAAGTCACTTGTCCCACAAACAAGGGGGTCTCATATATCTATTTGGTGTCTAACTTGATCGAGATCTTAAAAATAAATTATTATTATTATTATTATGAAAATAATATATACATACATATAGAAATCAATGCTTTCAGTAAACTACAAGCACTCATTTATAAGGAGCAATATTCAAATTACAACAATAATATATACATAAATATAGAAACCAATGTTTTCAAATGGACTAAGTGAACACATTATCGATTCTCTTACGAGGTACGGTTTCATCAATTGGACCCTTTAATCCAAACGCTGCATTGCTTCAAACTGAGACAAACACTAGTTCTCGAAATCAATGAGTAAAACAACTTTTGAGGAATGACACCCGAGAGTGAGGGGTGCTCTAAGATGAAATCCTATCCTAGTGATCCATCGAAGTCAACGGTTCCTCAATCCGAGTCTCGGTTTTCATTTTATGCCCAGTTGCAAGTGACATCCCAAACCATTTCGGGGACTCTTGTCCAATTCCTCCTCATGGCATAAAAGACTAACGTACCAACATTTTTGAGTTCCATGAGATGATGCATGCTTGTTTATGCATGGATTAGGTGACCACATGTCCATCCTCTCCCGATGCATGGTTTCCTAAATTGGACCCCTAAATCCAAATGTTGCATTGCTTTTTACTGAGAAAAACATTAATTCTCGAAATCAATGAAAAAAACAACTTCCGAGGGATTGGAACTAGGAGTGAGGGGTGCTCTAGCATAAAATCCTATGCCAGGAATCCAACAGAGATGACGATTCCTCAATCCGAGTCTCGATTTTCGTGATATGCCCAGTTGCAAGTTGCATCCCAAACCATTTCAGGGACTCTTGGCCAATTCCTCCTCAGGGCATAAAAGACTAACAAAACAACATTTTTGAGTTTCGTGAGATGTTGCAAGCTTGTTTAGGCATGGACTAGGTGACCACATTATCCATCTGCTCCCAAGGGACTATTTCATAAATTGGACCATGTTAGTGTCTGTCAGTCCTGTTAGTCACCAGTAATCAAATTTCATCATTCTGGTTATCATTCCACATAGTGTCATCATTAGGTGATATTGTCAAAAGTCATGTAAATAGGTCATGTCATCATCAAAATCACCATTAGAGGGAGTAGTAATAGGGAAAACTGTTATATTACGATCTCTAAAAGCATTTTGATATTTATTAAGATGTAAGTATGTGTAATAAGGTTTGAAAGCTGAGTACACAAGCAATCAAGTCAATTTGTGCCATGTCAGTTTTCCGGGTGGAAGCAAAATGCAAAAAACTGGCTAAAAATCCACTTTCTGCCACTATTTTCACCCTGGTGCTGTGCTTTTGGAGTGACCTTGGGAGAATCCATTTTTCTCAGCCTTGGAGAGGCCATTTTTCTTGCTTAAGGACTCTATGGAAAACTAGACATCCTAAGCTTTCCAATGGTACGTTCATATCAACATTTGGAGTACAGAAAGTCACTTAAAATTTCCCTGCAAGTTGGCGCCTTTGTTTTCCTAGATGGCGCTGCGTTTTTCCCTGAATGAGCTGCGCTTTTCCCTGGAGGTCAAATTTTTGAGTTTCTCCAGTCAAACTTAGTTTCTCATGATGTAATTTCTCTTGATTTGAGTTGACATGATGTATATGAATGTAAATTGAGCTTGTTAATGTAATTTTGATGTAATTATGAAGGTCGTTTATGATAGAAAGGTTAGTCAAAGGCTAAAAGGAGAGTTTGTTTTAACCTCCTCCCTAGTCTTAGGTTTGGTTAGAAAAATTTGTGTGAACAGTTTCGATCAAGAGGGATTCAACACTTGAGAGAGGGGAAGATAGTTTTGGTCTATATGTATCTAGTTTTTAGTCAGATTTAGGGCGGGACATCAGAGAGTAGAAGGCTTGGAGCTTTAGAACAATTTATTTTTGCAAAAATACAAGGCCAGCTGCAACTATTATATAGGGATTCATGTGGTATGATTTCATGGCAGTGTTTTTCTTTTGTAATTCACTTTTATGAATGCTTAATTCTCCTTCTTTCCATATCTTTACTTGAGCTTCCTATAAGATGTTAAACAAAATTCACAAAGTTTATGCTCTGTTTTGGTAAGAATTTCATGTTTATGTTATTCATCTTCTGATAAATGAACTCATGCTTGTCATGCTAATTTTGAACCTTTTCTTTTCCAACCTACACTACAATTGACAACCTCAAAGTGTCACTGAACATACCTGCCATGCCCCTTTGTATCCCTGCAACTGAAATCTTTTAGATCTGACCTAGTTTCTTTGGCCTCTCTTGATTCAGCTCAAACCCTAAATTTCAAAACCCTAGAGCTCAGATCTAGACTAATATCCTTTTATCCTCTTCAATCATGTTTTGACTATAAGATCACAGAGAGAGCCCTCTATGATTTGGTAGATCTAGCTACCAAATTCTAAGTGGTTCGAGGTTACCTCCGTCAGTTTCCATTCTCAGCCTTGGGACACTATGGAGGATAACATACCCCTTAATCCAAATACTGCATTGCTTCAAACTGAGCAAAACACTAGTTTTCGAAATCAATGAGAAATTTTTTTTCCAAGGCATGACACCCGGGAGTGGGGTGGTCTAGCTGAAATCCTATCAGAGTAATCTACCAGAGTCTATCGTTTCTCAATTCGAGTCTTGGTTTTCGTTTTATGCCCAATTGCAGGTCACATCCCAAACCATTTCAGGTACTCTTGGCCAATTCCTCCCCAGGGCATAAAAACCTAACATAGCAGTATTTTTGAGTTTTGTGAGATGTTGCAAGATTGTTTAGGCATGGAATATGTGACCACATTGTTCATCTGCTCCCGATGCATGGTTTCATAAACTGGATCCTTCAAACTGAGCAAAACACTAGTTCTCGAAATCAATGAGTAAGTAACTTCTGATGCATGACACCCGAGAGTCGGGGGTGCTCTAGATGAAATCCTATCCCAGTAATCCATCGGAGTCGATAGTTCGTCAATCTGAGACTCGGTTTTAATTTTATGCCTAATTGCAAGTTGCATCTCAAACCATTTCGGGGACTCTTGGCCAATTCCTCCCCAGGACATAAAAAGATAACAAAGCAGCATTTTTGAGTTCCGTGAGATGCTGCAAGTTTGTTTAAGCATGGATTATGTGACCACATTGTCTATTCACTCCTAAGGCATGGTTTCATATATTGGACCCCTAAATCCAAATGTTGCATTGCTTCAAACTAAACAAAACCTTGGTTCTCAAAATCGATGAAAAAAACAACTTCAGAGGGATTGGACGCGGAAGTGAGGGGTGTTCTAGCTGAAAGCCTTTGCCAAGAATCCAACGGAGATGACGATTTCTCAATCTGAGTCTTGATTTTCATGAAATGTCTAGTTGCAGGTCACATCCCAAACCATTTCGAGGACTCTTGGCCAATTCTTCCTCAGGGCATAAAATCCTAACAGAGCAACATTTTTGAGTTTCGTGAAATGATGCAAGCTTGTTTAGGCATGGACTAGCTGACCACATTATCCATCCCACTCACGAGGGACAGTTTCATAAATTGGACCCCTTAATCCAAATGCTGCATTGCTTCAAGCTGAGCAAGACATTAGTTCTCGAAATCAACGAGTAAAACAACTTTCGAGGCATGGGAATCATGAATCAGGGGTGCTCTAGCTGAAATCCTATCCCAGTAATCCAATGGAGATGACGGTTCCTCAATCCAAGTCTCAGTTTTCGTTTTATGCTCAATTGCAAGTCGCATCCCAAATAATTTCAATGACTCTTGGCCAATTCCTCCTCAAGGGATAAACACCTAACAGAGCATCATTTTTGTGTTTCGTGAGATGTTGGAAGCTTGTTTAAGCAAGGACTGTGTGACCACATTGTCCATCCACTCCCGAGGCATGGTTTTATAAATTGTACCCCTAAATCGAAATGTTGCATTGCTTCTTACTGAGAAAAACCCTATTTCTCAAAATCGATGAAAAAAACAACTTACGTGAAATTGGACCCGGGAGTGAGGGATGCTCTAGTTGAAATCCTATGCCAAGAATCCAACGGAGACAACGGTTCCTCAATCTGAGTCTTGGTTTTGGTTATATACCAAATTGCAAGTCACATCCCAAACCATTTTGGGGACTCTTGGCCAAATCCTCTTTAGGGCATAAAATCCTAATGAAGGAATATTTTTTAGTTCCATGAGATGTTGCAAGCTTGTTTAGGCATGGACTAGGTGACCACATTATTTATCTGCTCACGAGGGACGATTTTATAAATTGGACCCCTTAATCCAAATGTTTCATTGCTTCAAACTGAGCCAAACACTAATTCTTGAAATCAATGAGTAAAACAACTTTCATGGCATGGCACCCGAGAGTGAGGGGTGTTCTAGATCAAATCCTTTCCCAGTGATCCATCGAAGTCGACGGTTCCTCAATCCGAGTCTCGGTTTTCGTTTTATGCCAGTTGCAAGTGGCATCCCAAACCATTTCAGGGACTCTTGACCAATTCCTCCTCAGGGCATAAAAACCTAACAGAGCAACATTTTTGAGTTCCGTGAGATGCTGCAAGATTGTTTAGGAATGGACTATGTGACCACATTGTCCATATTTCTATTGAGACATGGTTTCATAAATTGGACCCCTAAATCCAATTGTTGCATTGCTTCTTACTGAGCAAAACCCTAGTTCTCAAAATCGATGAAAAACAAAACTTAAGAGGGATTGGACCTAGGAGAGAGGGGTGCTCTAGCTGAAATCCTATGCCAGGAATCCAACAGAGACGACGATTCCTCAATCTGAGTCTCAATTTTTGATATATATCGAGTTGCAAGTCACATCTCAAACCATTTCAGGGACTCTTGACCAATTCCTCCTCAGGGCATAAAAACCTAAGGAAGCAACATTTTTGAGTTCTGTGAGATGTTGCAAGCTTGTTTAGGCATGGATTAGGTGACTACATTATCGATCTGTTCACGAGGGACAATTTCATAAATTGGACCCGTTAATCCAACTGCTGTATTGCTTCAAACTGAGCCAAACACTAATTCTCAAAATCAATGAGTAAAACAACTTTTGAGTCATGGCACCCGAGAGTGAGGGGTGCTCTAGCTGAAATCCTATCTCAGTAATCCATCGGAGTCGACGGTTCCTCAATCCGAGTCTCTATTTTGGTTTTATGACCATTTGCAAGTGGCATCCCAAACCATTTCGGGGACTCTTGGCCAATTCCTCCTCAGAGCATAAAAACCTAGCAGAGCAACATTTTTGAGTTCCGTGAGATGATGCAAGGTTGTTTAAACATGGACTATGCGACCACATTGTCCATTTGCTCCTGTGGAATGGTTTCATAATTTGGATCCCTAAATCCAAATGTTGTATTGCTTCTTATTGAGCAAAACCCTAGTTCTCAAAATCGATGAAAAACAATACTTATGATCGATTGGGTCCGGGAGTGAGGGGTGCTCTAGCTAAAATCTTATGCCATGAATCCAATGGAGACGACGATTCCTTAATTCGAGTCTCGATTTTCGTTATATACCAAGTTGCAAGTCGCATATCAAACCATTTCGACAACTCTTGTCCAATTCCTCCTTAGGGCATAAAAACCTAACGGAGCAACATTTTTGAGTTCTGTGAGATGCTGCAAGCTTGTTTAGGCATGGACTATGTGACCACATTGTCCATCCACTCCTGAGGCATGATTACATAAATGAGACCCCTAAATCCAAATGTTGCATTGCTTCTTACTGAGCAAAACCCCCTAATTTTCGAAATCAATGAGTAAAACAACTTCCGAGGCATGGCACCTGAGAGTGAGGGGTGCTCTAGCTGAAATGCTATCCTAGTAATCCATCGAAGTCGATGGTTCTTCAATCCGAGTCTTGATTTTCTTTTTATGCTCAGTTGCAAGTGACATCCCAAACCATTTCAGAGACTCTTGGCCAATTCCTCTCCAGGGCATAAAAACCTATCAAAGCAACATTTTTGAGTTCCTTGAGATGCTGCAAGCTTGTTTAGGCATGGAATATGTGACCACATTGTCCATTTTCTCCCGAGGCATTATTTTATAAATTGAACCCCTAAATCCAATTGTTACATTGCTTCTTACTGAGCAAAACCCTAGTTCTCAAAATCGATGAAAAAAACAACTTACGAGGGATTGGAACCGAGAGTGAGGGGTGATCTAGCTGAAATCCTATGCCATGAATCCAACAGAGATGATGGTTCCTCAATCCAAGTCTCGGTTTTCATTATATACCAAGTTGCAAGTCGCATCCCAAACCATTTCAGGGACTCTTGGCCAATTCCTCCTTAGGGCATAAAAACCTAACAAAGCAACTTTTTTGAGTTCCGTGAGATGTTGCAAGCTTGTTTAGGCATGGACTAGTTGACCACATTATCGATCTTCTCATGAGGGACAATTTCATAAATTGGACCCCTTAATCCAAATGCTGCATTGCTTCAAACTGAACAAAACACTAATTCTCGAAATCAAAGAGTAAAGCAACTTCCGAGGCATGGCACCCGAGAGTGAGGGGTGCGTTGAGTACTCAACGCACCCTAAAAGTTCTGCGACCATTTCCTTTTGGGTACCACCCTATATTTTACTTTTGACTGTTTTTGCCTCGGCTTGAAATTGATTCTTCGCTGGTCTTATATTCTTCATGTTTTAATTGATTAAAAGTTCACTTGAACATACAACGAAGAATCATCTTAACTCTAAAATACCTAACAACTACTCAAGGAATCGATGACCCAGAATTTTCCCCGACTCAAAAGAGAATTTCGGCATCGACGGAAAATGATGGTGGTGAAAATCGTTTGGGGAGTCAAAGTAGCCGAGTACCGACCCTCATCGGTGTCGATTGATGAAATGATTCTTTCCTATGAATAAACCTCAGGAAGGATTATGCCGAAGACTGATTCGATTGACTTCGATAGAAAGATATAATAGTACGCATCGCACGAAAGGAAGAGTAACACCCTCGACTACCGACGCCCGAAATGTTTTCAACGCCAAAAGCTCATGAAGATGGAGGCCTGCCGAGTAGCTGTGTACCTGAAGTTTCCCCTGATCGCCAACCCCTATATCATCAGCGTCAAAAGTTTCATCAAGTGCCTATCAATGTAAGTACACACTCTGATAATAACTGATCCCCGATTCATTCGCCAAGTGACGCGACGTGCCGTGACGAGACGTGTTAACCCCAGAGTGTGGTAGATACGTTGCATTTACAACGAAGAATCATCTTAACTCTAAAATACTTAACAACTACTCAAGGAATTGATGACCCAGAATTTTCCCCGACTCACAAGAGAATTTCGGCATCGACGAAAAATGATGGTGGAGAAAATCGTTTGGGGAGTCAAAGTAGCCGAGTACCGACCCTCATCGACATCGATTGATGAAATGATTCTTTTCTATGAATAAACCTCAGGAAGGATTTTGCCGAAGACCGATTCGACCGGCTTCGGCAGAAAGATATAATAGTACGCACTGCACGAAAGGAAGAGTAACACCCCCGACTACCGATGCCTGAAATGTTTTCAATGCCAAAAGCTCATGAAGATGGAGGCCTACCGAGAAGCTGTGTACCTGAACTTTCCCCCGATCACCAACACTTATATCATCGACGTCGGAAGTTTCATCAAGAGCCTATCAATGTAAGTACGCACTCTGATAATAACTGATCCCTGATTCATTCACCAAGTGACATGACGTGACGAGATGTGTTAACCTCAGAGTGTGGTAGGTACGTTGCATTTACTGACTCATGCGCGAATCAAAAGGAACCGTTAAACTCGCCGATATAATGCATCTCCATCCGCGCCTCCGCCGTCAACCAGTCATAATTTATCCGCAGAAATCCGATAGTGGTTTATTTTGAATTTGCGTTCATTACTCGTATTAACTAACTGATATGACTGATAGTATCTCCCTGTTATATTCCTTTCGAGTCATTGTGTATGATCCCGTTCTGCGCAGCAAGAAGTTCAGATTAGACAGGAGAGCGAAGCTAACAGTCCACAGGAAGCATCCAAAGTCCAGTGAGTATTAAAACCGTTGTCTTGGCCAACATTACAGGTATGGGTTCACTTATGGGTTTTGTGCTCCATTTTATATATTCTCACCCAACGCTGCTTTGCATGCATGTTCAAATGACATTTTAAATTGCAGGAACAATGCCTCCGAAGAAGCCATCCACCAAGAGAATCACCAAGGAGCCTTTTGTCCAGCCCCCAGCTTTTGGAGACACGAAGGCAAGTATTGGAGCCAAGATGGAATTTTCTTGCTGGGAATAAATTTTCAAGAAAATCAAGAAAGAAGAACCCCTTGAATATACCTCGCATAGCTATCCTGAAACGAGGAAGCTCGACAACGAGGTCCTCCCCAACATTCGCAGGGCTTATCTGCACATGGTGGCAAGCCGATCTTGAGTCTTTCCTTGCATTGAGATCCTGAAGTGGATCATTGACCACACTGACGCCCAAAAATGTTTGATTAATGATGATAACGACGAGTGCGTTGATGTCTTCCTGCCATCAGAGGTTCAAAGCTACTATAAGCTCAAAGATTCCGAGCTAAAGCTGAGCACCGATTTCGTCTTAAGTTTCTATGCGTCACACAATACCAGCGAAATCATGTCGTCTTGGTGGAGAGAAGACAAAAAATTCATGAACCGGACTGCTGGCTGGTACCCAATGACCAAATCTCAAGGAACCATACATATACCTCATGGCTTTGCTTTGCAGGTTACATGGGGAAAAAAACTGTTCCCGATTTTCAGAGGGTTGGATGCTTCTGGCTTTTACAATCGCCATTTCAGGTACAGGCTTCAATTGGGGTGCCATCATCTCCAAACATTTAATCACCTGCATAAGACAGGCTCAGGAGCTGAAGGAGGGAGATACCCTCGCCTTCTACATGACTTTGTATCCACTGGACGTGATCTGCGCATGATCGCTTTTGCTGGGATGAATCTGAATTGGCACCCTTCAGAGTTGGATGTCCATGTATACTTCAACATCCTATGGGAAAATAGGTACAAAAAATCCTATGCTGTTATTTGTGATCAATTTATTGCACACATTTACTCCTTGCTGTTTAGAAGAGAATTCCCTAGATTGTTAGATGAAGCAAAGAAGGTTATAGCCAAAATTGGCCACTAGTATTTGGAAGAATGAGAAACCTACATCAAGGTTTTTGGTGCCACAGGAGCATCCCACTTATTACCCATTTATGTTCACGACCGGCTAGTGTTAGGGGAAATTTGCTATCAAACCATCTTGCAAGGATATAATGCAACTTTAGTAAAAGACAAGAAGTGAGCTTTCATACCGTATGGGTTTCATATCAGATTCTGCATGGTCAAAGATATCTCACATGGTAAACAACTCGGTCTAGGTCAATTGGAATTTTGGTTTCAAATTGGCCGATTTTGCAAACACGATCCCAAGGTATTGGTTCTACAACACGTGTCACAGGTATCATCCTGTTGGCCCTATGCCCACGACTAGTTCAAAACGCCCAAGACTGGAATTTGGTGGCGTCCAGGAGAGCTGATCCTTGAGGAACCAGGTTTAGAGCTATGAGCCATGAAGAACAGACAACATTTCTGGAGCAGGCAGTTCAAGAAATTAGCCGACGCCTGGGAGGAGTAGTTGCATATGAATTGGATGAAGAAATAAGTGATCTTGAAGAAGACATTGAAGCTGCGGGAACTCACCAGGAATCTCTGGTACAAATCAAGGATCTTCCAGAAGATCAAGCTGCACGAGAAAGGGGTACGTTGTTGCTTCAACAAACCGAGTTGCTGATGAAACGGATGCAGGATGACCCATATCGTTTCATAGTACCTAAAGCCTCAACTGCTGTTCAGAGTATCCCGACTGAGTTAAATGATCCTAGGTCCACAGTCCCCAACAACGCCCATGGGTTGGGCAACCCTGAACCCACAACATCATCGATCGATCCTTCGGAAGAAGGGACAACTCAACCAGAGACAGGTCGGGTCTCGATAGAGACGCAAGCGCCCAATCCCTTGAGTACTCTTATACATATTTACAGCGACGATGAGAGTCCGGAACCCGCTCACGACACCCCGGTGCAAGTCCAAGAGGAAAAGGGTCCCGAGAAAACCACTTCCCCTGAGCGCGAGGTCCAAGACAAGCAGGCCTTACAGATGGAAATAGGGTCCAAAGGTGGCCTCGACACAAGAGAGTCCGACAGACAGGAAGTAGAAGCAAGACCGAGTGGCGAAACTCCACAAAAGAGAATCGACAGTTCTACGACCGACAAACAAGTAAGAAATGAGTCTGTGCCCGATGCCTCCATCATGCCCAATATTCAAGTTCTAGACGAACGACAAGTAGAGGCCGGATCCACAAAACAGAGCGAAGAAATTCGAGAACCCACTCCTGAGCAAATATACACCACGGGTAGTTTGAGAAACAATCTCTCATGGGGAGATCAACATATACTAGAACCGGTAGATGAAGTAGCAGACATCTATACGATCTCCTATGATCAAAAGAGGAAGGCCATTGTTCAAAGGACCGCGAAGAGGCGAAGGATCACTTTGGATCAATCCATCGTGGTAACCACATAAGAGAATCTAATCAGCACTGCAGATGCTCGCACATCCGAATTGATCAGTGTAGGAAAATCCCTCTCAGATGCCACCCAGAACAAAGCCCAGAACTGATTATAAATAGAGACATCGACCGATTAGTCAGGGGTCGATGGTTGTTGTAAGAATTCCCTTTTTTTGGCTATTGATAATTATTTTGAGACTGCTGTGAATTGAGAAGTCCTTCTGGACCAAAGACAAGCTATTTTTATCAGATGTATGTGATTGGAGTTGGAGAACAATTACTTCCTTTCCTGTTCCATGAATGATGCAGTAAATGAGTTAGAGCAATTAATTCTGTTGACAAGTTATTTGGTGCAATGTCTTGATGTTCTTTTCTTTAATGATGAAGATAAATTGTTGTGTTGTTATGTGATGAATTTTATGGTAGATGAATTATTTTGCTTACCATGATCTTGATTACGTATGTGTTTTCTTCTGTTAATTAGTTTTCTCAGACAGTAGTTGGATGCTCATTTGGTTAATGTATTAGTACTAGGCCCTGTGGCATGTTTGAGCAGCAGCTTATCCCAAGCTTGACCTCTTCCTTCTAGTTAAAACCTCTGTCATGTTATTTGTCAAGTTGGTTTATACTGGCTTGCATCTCTCATATCAGCCCCACCCAAGAGAAATGCGGAAAAAAGAACTGTCCTAACTTAAGGAAGAGCCTTCACTAGAAAACATAAAGCCCATCGATAATTTGGCCAGATTGCAAGATCTGGAGAACCATTCCACTCCAAATGATATAGAGTCTAATTGGGCCTCGATGGCGGGTTTGGTTCCTGCTATTGAATTAGGGGATCTAGGCCCCATCAACAGGGTGCTCTAGCTGAAATTCTATCCCAGTAATCTATCGAAGTCGACGCTTCTTCAATGCTAGTCTCGGTTTTCTTTTTATGCCCAGTTGCAAGTGGCATCCCAAACCATTTCTGAGACTCTTGTCCAATTCCTTTTCAGGGCATAAAAACCTAAAGGCAGGACATGACATAACATGGCAAGGCAAGGCATGATATGGAAATGCATGGTATGGAAAGATAAGGCATGACAAGTGAATGGAAGGCATGGCAATGCAAGGCATGGTATGGAGGGGCATGGCATGGAAAGGCATACCATACGATAGCAAGGCATGGCATGACAACACATGGAAAGGAAAGACATGCAAAGGCAAGCCATGACATGGCATGGTATGGCAAAGTATGACATGGTATGGAATGGCATGGCAAGACAAGACAAGGCAATACACCTTGACACCTTGTATTACATTTTTTTCATAATTTTCAACCCTTTAGGACTTGATGTATTGAATTTTTTCTTTGGAAGGATTGAAATTTGGATGTGGTCTAGTTGAATGAGTATCGAGAGCATCTTCAAAATTACCTATAAACTAGTTAATTCTCAAAGGACCTTTGAAGCATATTACAATGAGCCAAAATGTCCTAGAAAAATATTCATTTGTGAAATATAAGAGAAGAATATATATAGACCAATTAACTCCCAAATGATTTTTATAGGGAAACATAATCATATATAGCACAAAATGGAGAGGGTTGGCACTTACAGTTATGTAATAGAATTTACAATTGATAGTTAAAATGTATAGCACATTTTTTTACTATCTTTACTAACGTTTATTGGAATTATTGCATGTTTTACAACATTGGAATGACTTCTTATTTGTATAACTTATTTGAAATTTTATTATGGTATGTTCACTTTGATATGATGTAATATGATTATGGTTTCGTTTCATATGTTGTAATATTAGAAATATAACAAAAAAATTACATATTGCATGAAATAAATAATAACTTTTCACTTTGAATGTTCTTTTTTGCAGAACACAGGTCTTCAGAAGATCCAGTTGATCCTCATGAGATAGATCTAGATTATAATGGGTCTTATATAGACACGGGTCTTCCAGAAGATCCAGTTGATCCTCATGAGATAGATCCAGGTTATAATGGGTCTAATACAGAAATGAGAGATGATGATGAGACAAATGAAGAAGACATTGTGAATGATGACGATGATGACCAGAAAGATGTTCAAGATAATGATGATGACCTAGTTGTTGGTAGTAGCCAGTGACATTGATTTTATAGACTCCATCATTGATCATTTTTGTATATCGTTATGATGCCTACTTTCGTGTTTACTGTCATATGTATCATTTTCACTTGCAATACCATATTATTGAGTTTTATCATTTTGACTTATATCATCTGGACATATATCATCTTAACTTACGTCCACTGTTGGCCATGTATCATTCTGACATGTTATTGATCTATTGTCATATTTGACTTTCACTTGTTGTAGTTATATATGATGATGATCTTATCAGTATTAAAGATATAAGTTGTTTGACATGATACTTATCCAATATTGATATATTTGACTAGTTTTAATTATAGATGATGATCATGTTATAATCATTATCTTGTTATTATATATATATTGTATGTTGTAGATTTTATTTAGATGAAGATTTAATAAGTATAATGATGTTGTTAGTTTGTATGGATGTCTAATTCTCTAAAATTTCTTTATAAAAACTATCGTATAAAATACTTCAAATGCAATTTGACTTACTCTATAATAATATAAGTTTTTTAAGATTCATGTATATTTAATTAATTAAATTGAAATAAAAAAAATTAAATTACTAAATGGAAGCTAAAAATGACACAACATGAGTTGTTAAAATGGAAGCAAAATGTGGCTCTAAAATGGAAGTAAAACTCGACATTAAATTTGAAGCCATACTTGGAGCTATTTCTGGATATAGGTAGAAAGTTAAATTGGTTGCTTAACAAGAAGCAAAACTNCACATTTTTTTACTATCTTTACTAACGTTTATTGGAATTATTGCATGTTTTACAACATTGGAATGACTTCTTATTTGTATAACTTATTTGAAATTTTATTATGGTATGTTCACTTTGATATGATGTAATATGATTATGGTTTCGTTTCATATGTTGTAATATTAGAAATATAACAAAAAAATTACATATTGCATGAAATAAATAATAACTTTTCACTTTGAATGTTCTTTTTTGCAGAACACAGGTCTTCAGAAGATCCAGTTGATCCTCATGAGATAGATCTAGATTATAATGGGTCTTATATAGACACGGGTCTTCCAGAAGATCCAGTTGATCCTCATGAGATAGATCCAGGTTATAATGGGTCTAATACAGAAATGAGAGATGATGATGAGACAAATGAAGAAGACATTGTGAATGATGACGATGATGACCAGAAAGATGTTCAAGATAATGATGATGACCTAGTTGTTGGTAGTAGCCAGTGACATTGATTTTATAGACTCCATCATTGATCATTTTTGTATATCGTTATGATGCCTACTTTCGTGTTTACTGTCATATGTATCATTTTCACTTGCAATACCATATTATTGAGTTTTATCATTTTGACTTATATCATCTGGACATATATCATCTTAACTTACGTCCACTGTTGGCCATGTATCATTCTGACATGTTATTGATCTATTGTCATATTTGACTTTCACTTGTTGTAGTTATATATGATGATGATCTTATCAGTATTAAAGATATAAGTTGTTTGACATGATACTTATCCAATATTGATATATTTGACTAGTTTTAATTATAGATGATGATCATGTTATAATCATTATCTTGTTATTATATATATATTGTATGTTGTAGATTTTATTTAGATGAAGATTTAATAAGTATAATGATGTTGTTAGTTTGTATGGATGTCTAATTCTCTAAAATTTCTTTATAAAAACTATCGTATAAAATACTTCAAATGCAATTTGACTTACTCTATAATAATATAAGTTTTTTAAGATTCATGTATATTTAATTAATTAAATTGAAATAAAAAAAATTAAATTACTAAATGGAAGCTAAAAATGACACAACATGAGTTGTTAAAATGGAAGCAAAATGTGGCTCTAAAATGGAAGTAAAACTCGACATTAAATTTGAAGCCATACTTGGAGCTATTTCTGGATATAGGTAGAAAGTTAAATTGGTTGCTTAACAAGAAGCAAAACTGGATGCAAATTAAGAAGCAAATCCCAACACTAAAAAGAAGAAAAACCTGGACCTAAAAAAGAAGCAAAACCAAACGCTAAAAATGAAGCAAACCTTGGAACTAAAAGGAAGCAAACCTTAGAGCTAACAATGAAACAATTCTGAAAGCAAAAAATGATGCAATAATGGAAGCACATCTTAGCGTTAATTTGGAAGTCAAACTAGAAGCTATTTTCGACACTACACTAGAAGCAAAACATGAAGCATGATTGGGAGCTAAACTAGGCGCTGCTCCTAGAGCTAAACAAGGCGCTAAACCAGAAGCTAAACTAGGAGCTAAACTAGGCGCTAAATCGGGAGCTAAACTAAGAGTTAAACCAAGAGCTAAACAAGGAGCTAAACTAGGCGCTTAAACGAGAGCTAAATCATGAGCTAATCCAGGAGCTAAACTAGAAGCTAATCCAGGAGCTAAATTAGGCACCGCACGTGGAGCTAAACTAGGTGCTAAACCAGGAGATAAACTAGGAGCTACACCTGGAGCTAAACTAGACGCTAAACCAAGAGCTAAACCCAAAGCTAAATTAGGCTCCACATTTGGAGCTAAACTAGGCGCCACACTTGGAGCTAAACTAGGCACTACACTAAGAGCTAAACTAGGTGCTATTTTGGGTGTTATTTAGGGAGCTATATCACAGTTTAGGTGCTAAATTAGGAGCAAAACTAAGAGCTAAATAAGAAGAAAAACTGGGCGCTAAAAAGGGAGCAAAACTAGGCGCTAAAGATGGAGCTAAATTGGGCGCTAAATCCGGCGCCCAAGTGAACACGTCGTTTACCGTCGGTTTTGGCGCCCTCTCATCAGCCCAATTCATGCCCTCAAATGCACTAAATTCTAGCGCTAGACTAGGTGCTAATGGCATGTTTTGTTGTAGTGACAGATGTTGCATAATGAATTCCAAACCTATGTGTTCCTTGGATGTAATGAAGAATCCACTTAGTTTCCTTCTAGTGAAACTCATGGGGTTCCTGCATAAACTGGGAAATAATACCCATGGCATATGAAATGTCTAATGTGATGTGCATAAGATATATGAGGCTACCAACTAACTATTTATATAAGGTGTTGTTAACCAAGGGTGAAGAGTAGTTAGCCTCAAGTTTGATGCCAGAAAGGAAAGGAGTTGCAACATGCTTGCAACTAGCCATATCAAATTGTGTGAGTAGATCAAGAGAATACTTGCATTGTGCCATGGCGATTCTAGAATCACATTGAGTGATCTTAATCATGAGAAAATAATCTAGTAGCCCCAAGTCACTCATTAGGAAATTGACATGCAAATTAATTTTCATAGTAGTAATGGATGCCAAGGAATTGCATGTGATCAAAATATCATTTGCATATACTACTATGAACACGAGAGAATCATCCTATCTTAAAATGTAGACATTGGGATTAAAATGTCATCGAGAGAATGAAGGAATCCATGTTGGCATACCAAGCCCAAGGGGTCTATTTGAGGCCATAAATGGATTTTGAAAGTTTGTGTACCATGGAAGAATCATTTGAAAACCCCTATGGCTACTCCGTGCATATCTCCTCTTCAATATGTCTGTGAAGAAATGAGCTCTTCATGTCCATTTGATGAAATTCCTAGTGATGTGTTCCAACAACGACTAAGATGAGCTGGATAGAGTCCAACTTGGCAACAAGTGCAAATGTGTTATTATAGTAAATGTTGGGAACTTGTGAGAACCCCTTTGCTACTAGTCTAAATTTAAACTTTTTTACCTACCCATCTATAACACATTTTCTCTAACATATTCACTCACACAAAATAAGTATCCTTCCTTTGGGAAGGGGAACCGAATCCCAAGTGCGGTTCCTCATCAGTGAGTTGCACTCCTCCTACATAGTTTCATCCCACTTAAGAATACTAGATGCCTCATGGAAGGTCTGCAAATCCGCAGTAGTGGCAGTGAATACATGAGGAGCTCCTTGAAATTGTGAACATGTCCTCCTGGAGTCTGATGGATCCCCAACCAATCCACTTGTTGCATGTAGCCTCTGATGTGCCCAAAGTGGTCTTGTGGTTGGTGGGTTTACACTTAATTCCTCATCATGAGTAACATCATTAGAAGTAGAGGATGAAGAATCCTCTTCTTTGATAGCTAGTCCAGGTGGTTTAGTATCACCATCATTGCTATTTGTAGCATCCACAATGAAGATGGGTCATGTTGCAAAATTTCATGTGTCATGAGGGCAACTCGAAGAGCCCTCCTAAAAACAAACATTTTTCACAATAATTAGTTGATTGATGGTGGTATTGAGAAGTCAATAACCCTTAACACCATCTTGATACAGTACAAAAATGTAAAGTTGGATTTGTGTATCCATAGCCTTGCATCTCTCTGTATGAGTATGAACCCATGCTTGAGTATCTAATAGCCTGAAGTGTTTTATGGCGAGTTTCCGACTAATAGATGCTTTGAAAGGAGCAACACCCTTCAATGCTTTATGAGGAACTCTGTTTAGGATATAGCATGCACAATTTATAGCTTCTACCTAGAATTTTGGAGCAAGAGATTTATACTATATCATGCAATTGGCCACTTCTTTTAGAGATATGATCTTCCATTGAATGACACCATTTTTTTAAGGATTGTATGGAGTTGGATGTTGCAAATTGATCCTTTCTAAAGTGTAGAACTATTCAAAGTAATTGTTCACATATTGTCCACCATTGTCTATGCACATAGTTTTGATGGTTTTTGTTGATTGTTTCTTAGCAAGGGACTTGAAGTCCTGAAAGTACTAAAAGACATATGATTTTTGATAGAGAAAGTGTACCTTGAGTAATTATCAATAAAATTAAAGACATATTTGTCCCTACTCATTGAAGGTTGAGGAAATGGACCCATCAAATTGTTTTGCACAAGCTCTAGAACTTGTGTAGCTCTCTAAGTTTTGCCTTTGTCAAATTCCTCCTATCGATGCTTGCCAAGTATGCAGCCTTGGCAGACACCATCTGGACAATGAACATTAGGAAAACCTATACCCAAGATCTACTTGCTAAGCTATTGCAAATAATGGTAATTGAGATGGCCAAATTGCTAATGCCACAATATGCACACCTCATTAGAATGAGTGAGAAGAATAGTGGGAGACTTGGAAACAAAGTTTGAAAAAAGATACAACCACGACCAATGATAAGATTTCCCCCCTGCAAATTTTGCACCATTGTTCATTTCACTAATGATGATAGAATCAAGAGTGAACTCAACTCACTTGCTTGAACTAGAATGAGTGATTTGGTAGATTGATAAGAGATTGGTTAACAATGAAGGTACATGGAGAACATTTTGGAATGTCCCATGATCCATGGAAATAGATCCTCTCCCACAAACCTCTAGAGGAGTATTATCCCAAGATGGTTGGCATTCTACAAGGCTCTAGAGATGAAAAAACATCCTAAGTTGAAGCCATCTGTTGTGATGCACCTGAGTAAAGTACCCATGAGAAAGGTTGATATGCAACTGCTACAAATACAAATGCTTGAGCAATGTGTTTTCCTTTCCCCTTATTGTTCTCCTATGTCTTAGAAGACTCCTTTGCGAATGAACTCTATTTGGTTGAATTAGGAATTTTGATGTGATTTTACTCAAGAATATGAGTTATATGATCTAACTACTTCTTTATGTACTATGTTCATCATGTCCAAGCATGTTTCAATAGACACATTTGACCCTTTCATTCTTAGGTTTGTTACCTTTATTTTTCTTTTTGTATTCTAGCTATATTTATATTAATATGTCACACTGAAAGAGTACAAGAAAAACTATCTAAGATCCACCACAAGGGAGACCAGGTACAGAACAATCCAAAAAACACCAGAGTTTTGAATCAAAGTATGCTAATACAAGCTCAGAGTATCATTCTATTTACAAAGACCTGGAATTACTGCTTGATGAAAACATGTATACTAAGTAGCAACAAATTATATAGAGCCTACCTATATTGAGATAATGCATCACAAAGTTTACAAAAATGGGTCTGAGGATGACAGTGAAAGAGGGCACCATTTCATGATTTCCATTGGGTCTTCATCATCCTCATCTGGTTGGATGGGATTGGATGGGGTGCCCTCTAGGGTTGGATCCTGATCAACTACAGTAACAAGAACATTTCGATAGTTAGTGGATGCCTTATGGGGTTGGAACCTAATAAACTACTATAGCATGAACATTCTGATTGTTAGTGGGGTCTGACACAATGATTTCCACATTAAAGATTGCCTTACAGACTACTTCAAACTTATTATCTAGAAAATCTTATTTCTATATAATAGCTTGTTGTTGTTGTCCCTTCTCTTCAATGACTTGGCCAACAAATGCTTTGTTAAGCCAATATAACTCAATTAACTTGAAGTTTTTAGTATCCCAAGAAATGGAAAATCCAATATTGGGTATCTAGTCCATGAATTCTAATTTAGATTTTGAAAGATTTTGTTTGTATTGATGACTGTCTTGCTCCATGGATGCCATCTCTTGCTTGACATTCTTA